>JAULBM010326695.1:0-13235 GCA_032357055.1 Geukensia granosissima | reverse complement strand
ACTCCGGCTTCCTCCACCAGTAAATCTGACCGCCGCGATATGACTGAAATATTGTTGAAAGTGGCGTTAAACCCCAAACAAACGAAGAAACAAACAATAACATTTTCATGTTTGAAATTCAGTTTAAAAATTAAAGAAAAACGATACTGCAAGGTAGTGGTAGTGCTTTTCACTGGACGATGAGTGACAGTCTGCGCTTTTCAACTATAACTAGAGGCTGAGACGGCTAGGCCTGTATAGCTCACCAGACATTTGGCCGTTTAAAAAAACATTAAATGACCAATATAAGGCATGATTGTTGTTTCACATGTAAAAGGATCTTGCATATACGCTCCCTGTCAATATTGTTCCATTTCGCCACGTATTTTCAGAGGTGAAGATTTTTTATGTTTTGGCCAATCAGAAACAACAATCGTCCATGACGCCCTTGTTTTAGACTAATCCGGACAAAATAAGAAAACTTTATAAAGGACCTTCCATAGATGATTAGCATCAAATTAAATCGCTTCAGAGGAGAAGATTTTTAATGAATCAGCCAATCAAAAACAAGAACCGTCCGTGGCAGCCATGTTTTTTGTTCGATCGGGACGAAGAAAGGAAACTTCATAAAGGACCTTCTACAGATGCCCCTAATCAAATATTAATCCATTCTCCAAAAGGTTTCAAAGGAGAATATTGTTAATATATCAGCCAATCAGAAACATGAATCGTCAACGGGAGCAATGTTTTTTTCCGACTGGAACGAAATGAGAACACTTTAAAAGGGCTATTCCTTAGATGCTCCACATCAAATTTAACTATTTTGCAAAGCTATTTCAGAGGAGATTTTTTTACATAATCATCCAGTCAAAAACAAGAATCATCCATGGCGGGCATGTTTTTTGGTCCGATCTGAACAAAAAGAGGAAACTTTGTAGGGGGCGTTCATATGTTTTTCCTGTAAATTTGGCAGCCATTTGGCCTAGTGGTTTCAGAGGAGAAAATGAAATGTTATTGTTTAAATCGGACGGACGACGGGCACCAAGTGATGACAAAAGCTCAATTAGTCTTTGACCAGGTCAATTAAAAACAGTTAACTGATTTTATTATAACTCTTAATATCATCTGCCGGAATACTAGTTACTAGACATGGTTAATCCCTATCACATACTTGCATGTCCCAAGTCCGAGCCTGTTTCCCGTTGGGTGTCGTTTGTTTTATGCTTTACTGTCAGCTTAATTGACTGACAAGTGCTACATTTGAATGATTGTTGAAGGCCTTAATGTAAACCGTAGATGTTGAGTTGGTTGTGACTTTTTAGATGGTCATCTCTGAAAAAAAGCTTCAGAATGTTCAATATCTAGAGGTTTCTCTCGATTAAACTAACAAAAAGACCGTTATGTTAAAAATAAACCTGAAAAAGACAGGGCATGGACTAAATCAAATAGAACCGTTCAAGAAGTGAGTGTCATATTACACTGTACCTACCCATATTGAGGAGCTAGTTAACACCAAAAAGTCGTAACCTTATAGAGAAAAGTACTGAATACTGAGAGAAAGGTCCCTTCTATGAAATGGATGGTTAGTTAAAAGTTGAATGTTACATTTATTTTAAAAGAAAAATTGGGCCAACATAGCCCTTTATTGCCACTCATCTTTTACCTGTATATCTACACGTACATTATACTTACCACAAGTTGCTGTAAAGTAAAAAAGTAAATACATTATGTATGAACTTTGAAAATCATATAAACCTCAACTTTATTTTTTTCAATTATCATTTTGCCAAAATGGAAGCAATGGTTTAATAATTTGAGACTATTGAGCAATCTGACTTTATACCATCAATATCAATTTATTTACATTTTTTCACGAAATTCACTGATTTCTTTTTTTGGAAAAAATGTGAAATATACAGAAATAGCGCGTTTGAAAGAAATATTTTCTACTTGCAGAAGAGACAACATGCAGGTGAAAAACAAACAATTTTTTATTTAATCCGATTTTGACTTTTAAGAAAAAACTGATATCAATTTGTAAAATTTACCAACTTACTGCTAGCAGTTAATACTATCAGACCTCCAGGGCTCGATACCGATGTTGACGTTTGACCTGTATAACAGTTTTTGGGATACTGTGAGGCATAGACGTTCCCATCTGTTGACGGCTCAATAACCTTACGGAAATAAATTCAAAAGAAGATTAGTTATAAAGGGTATAACTTCACTTGACGAGGTATGTAATGAAGAAAATGGAAAAATTAAAACCCAACTGTCATACATTGATTTACAACCCCTAGTAGATCGAAGCCTCCGAGGGTGTCTACCAGCCCAATTGTCAATCTGTTAGACGCAAAGTCTATCCCATATTGTTTTGTGGGAATTTATTATATCTATTTAATTTGTAAAACCCCCAAATTGCGGAGAGGCAGCAAAATTTATCCAAATAACAGAAGTCTTTTCCGCTTTATGTTGCGTCCTATTTCGATCTATTTTGATTTGAGTTCTACTCTTTGATATACAAAGGGATCTGTTTCCTGATCTAACTCATGAGTTAGTTACTCCTTTAAATGAGCAAAACTATATCAAACATCACCATAATTGCAACATGGGTAAGCTTGCATTTTAACTATTCCTGTCTGCCCTTTTGGTATCTTTTGGTATGACTTCTGTAAATATGCAGCGTCTGACCGACAGAAATTTGCTTCTTTGTGTATCTTACTCAAACTTTAAAGAAAATCGCTATAAGTTAAATTAAGTGTAGTCTTGTGGATGTCGTTTCTTGATATTTTACTGTTGTTCGTTTTGCGTGTAATCTATAATCGGTTGATTATTTTCGTGTTTTGAAAATAGATATAAATATTTTTTGTGTTGTCCTTTTACAGCTTACTGTTGAAGGACGGAAAGTAATCGGTAGATGTGCACTTATTGATTATTAGGATGACTGTCTCATTGACAATCATACTCAATCTCTTATTCTTAGTGTTCTTAATTTGGTCCGATGGATTTAAATTACTTTTTTATATCCTACAAGCAAACTAAATACGTACGTAACACATAAACCTGTATGTTGTCGACTCGTCCGTTGTGGAATCCAGATTGTACATGGTGACCTGTGTACTTGTGCCAGATGTTTGAGAATATATACAGTTCAGTTCTCCTCCACCTTAAATATACAATATTTAAACACCAGTTTTATAGGCCACTGCTGGAGGGAGGGAAAAGGCAAGGGGGGTTGGCAGGTTAACATGTTAACATTTTTTATTTTGCTGAAGACAGATCTGAAAATTTATATTACTGATAATAGAAAACATCAATTTGCAGAAAAATAAGAAACAGTGAATTCAGAAATACCAAAAAAAAAAAAAAAATAAAATAAAAATAAAGACTCAAAAATACCATGAATACATTTATTAAATATCGACCTTTTAAGATATGTTTACTGACTTTGCGTTTTCTGTCGTTAATATTGCATAGGCAACACCCAGAATTTTGAGTTAGGGAGGAGGGTAAAGTGCAAGAATTTCCGTCGACTGGAATTAAGTATTATTCGCGTTTTTATACAAATTAAACAAAATAAAAGAAAAAAACACGCATTCTTTTCTTTTTTCATTTTAGTGTATGTAAAGGGTGGTGGTGGTGAATGACCACTTCGCCCAATCTAGGTCCGCCACTGTATATCTATTACTAGAGTTAAAAAAATATGCCCTTGTTCTTAAGATATGCCGGATTATTCTGTTATGACGGAAATGAATTGGAAACTAAGAGCTTCTTTATGATAGCAAAAAATTTACATTCATTATTAAAGTTTATATACATAATATCAAATCAGGATATTACATATTTATACACAAATGTCTGTAAAGGCACAAGATTTATAAAATCCAATATAAAAAGTACAGAATTATTGCAGTCCTTGTCAATGAGTAGTGCCCATCCCAGACATTGGCAAATATTTTAATGAGAGACAATAAGTTACATAAGAAATAACAATAATGAAGGAGAAATTAACTAGTGGAAAGGGAATATGACAGAATTTTATAGAAAATACAATTTCTGAAACAAAACAAAAAACCTGCATGATACCAGCTAGGGTTGATAAGGTTGAAAGATTGCCAATAATATTATATCATAAAGTCACACGATAGCCGTGTGTTCGGTAGAAAGAAGTCCAATAATGTTATAAAAGCTCTGACGGGCATTAAATAAAGGTATATGGGTAAATCAAACATACATTATGCTTATATGGGTTATACTATGTATCTTACTACTTTCATGATCAATGAGGGGGTTGTATATCCTAAATTTATTGAAAGATAAGATTGAAATGAAAAAGGTAACAGTGTACTGGTCGTTAACAGTAGGGTAACATTTAACAATTTTGTAAATTTTAAGAAAATAGAAAACTGCTTATTAGTCATTAACAGTAAACAGCAAAATGTATTTGCAAAAATTCTAAAAACACCCTAACAGTTGACATGAAAAGTATTGTCCTCTGATTTGGATTCCCATTTCGATTTGTTTGGATTTGAGTGCTTCTTTTGCAATGTTTGGAACTTGGATTTCCTTTGATTTAATTCTAATGCTACTGATGAGAGGTTACTCCTTGAAATAAACATAAAACATGCAAAAATTCTCAATATTTTTCAACGTTGGTAATTTGCATCCAGTATAAAAATATTTGAAAGTCAACTAAATTTTTGAAAAATATCAATTTTAAATGAGATGCACGTGCATTAAGTGCGCACCCTGGCTAAAGCCTTGTTCTTTCATATTTGTCAATTTATTCGAGCTGTTTTAATTTGTCAAGTTGGTTGTTGATATAGAATAGGCAATGTTTTTGAAAACTTTTAAGTCTTTTTATTTTTTAATTTGCTTCACCTCATATTTGGTTTGCTTTTTAAAAAACTTAAATATCTGTGACAATTACAAATTTTCATTGGCTGAAAACATCCTCACTTGAATGAGTTAAGATATCATGTGCCTTTGCCTTTGATGCGAACACTCTTACTTGAGTACGCTTGTACTGTAGGACATGCAGTATAATTGAAGGACATCTTTGTGCTATCCGTACATAAATCCAGGCTCCCAGTTCCATTACATTCTCCGGAGGTTGTTATATTGGACACATACCCAAATACACTAAGTAATGACTCCGGACATGACGTCACCAGGCTAGATATTGAGGTACCTAAAATGTTAATGTTTGAAGGTAAATTAATTACATGAATCCTCATCAATGCTATTTCTGTTCTTTGTTGTGAATTTTGGAAGAAGAGCTATGATGTAATTCATTTGTTTACATGTATGAAGCAATCTTTAAGGAAACCTGGATCAGTTATCTATAATTTACTATATTGATTAAGAAGTTTATAAAGTTCAAATCATCTCCCTTCCCTTCCCAAAACAAATGCAGAGGATTAAACAATCATCGTTACAACATCAACAAAAAGATTTCCAGGCAGATTCTTCCCTCCATAAAAGCTCAAATTTTTCGTGTCTAAAAGCAGTCAGCATAGTTAAATGCAGATAATTGAATATGCTTAACATTGATCAGCAAGTCTTGTTTTCATGTCGTAGCGACTATAATTGAGAATTTTGATCTCAAGTATAAAAATAATGTAAGCAAAAACGTGGAAAAAATAGGATCTCATGCGGGTACCTCATCCAATATCGCAATAGAATGATAAGCCTATTTCTATACTATAAAGTACTTACTTTGGTCAATGAGAAGTGAGTATTCAGTATTTGATGTGTCATCACAAACCATCGACGACGTCAGGGTAGTTGTTGTTGAAGCGTACATAAATCGCTCATTGTCAGCTTGGGATAATTTACCTAAAACAGTTTGACAACTGTGCTGAGACAATCTGACTCATATGATATATTTATAAGTCTTGTCGACATGTGAACTTGTCAAACGATCAGATGTTTTTCTAATTCAAAAATATGTTTGCTATACATTTTGATAGTATATAAATATGTGGAATGGTCTTCGAAATTCCCATTTATATACATTTACATAGGAACATTTGTTGATGTTGAATTAGTCGGGTTGATCGTCCAACAGGTTTTTTGTGTAGTAGACATCCATAGTACCACCACAATTCCGTCTACATTTCATAAAACATTAAATAGAACCTCAAAGCTGACTTTCAAATTGATAAAAAATACAAAAAAATAACACAAAATACAGAATGATGTATCTACGTCATCAACACCTAATGATACAAAAAAAAAACCAGGAATGATGAACTAATTTCAGAAAGCAGGTCAAATGTAAATGCTGACAAAAAGAGGTGACGATTTTATTTGTACATAATATTTTTCCTGCAAGTGAAATGTTAAATAATCGTTTGATATAAAAAAAAATGTGTTTACAAGGTTTTTTGTATTAATTCTCAACTTGTCGTATCATTACAATTGGGTTGACCTAATATTGGAATTCATAATTACGATCAAATTAGTATTAGGCGAGACGACCGATACGTTAAGTCAAAATCAGCCAAATAAACAAATATGTATCATTTATTTGTTTAACATGTTCAACTGAATAATTACTTACTTGTTTTGATCACACACTTGTACATGGAAGTTTTAACTGACGTAAACTCAATACAAATAGCTGCATTGACAACTGCATTAAAAAGAGAAATTTCTTGTGTTCTGTAAAATCAAAATTATACAAATAAACAATAACAGATAACAGATACAAGCTATTGGTTTTCTAATTAGTCAAAAGTCTTTTCGTGAAAGAACTTTTTTATCGATGTGAAATTTCGATTTGTTTTGATTTGAGTGCTTCTTATGCTATATTCGAATCTTTGACTTCCTATGTTTCTGTTAAATGCTACTGATGAAAGGTTACTCCTTGAAATGTACATATAGCATACGTAATTTTCCATATTTATTTAACATTTGTAATTTTGTATTTTATCGGTGGTAGGTCTATTTCCCACAGACCAATAGACCAAGGACTATTTTCCTGCGTATCCATTTATGACTTTCTGACATACAAGAAGAATAGAACAATTTTTCAAAAACTAAATCTTAAATGACGGGGTCAGGGCCGTGGAATATTGAGCCACGGGAAACCTAATTGGACTGTTTGGGTAGGGATATTATATTAAGCCTAACAACTGGCCAGTGACGACCACTCATTACGAGCTGTTACAATGGGGTGTTAAACGTGATGAAAGCGTGTACTTCTCCCATCACGGGACCGACTGTTTTTCGTCAACTACGAATTACGTTAGTTTATAATTTTTACATCCCGCCCAACAAATGGACACTTCTTAAGGAGGATTTCTATCAATTGCGGAGAAACGAGAGACTTATTTCTCTACTCCGGCTACTTTCGGGTTGTTAAAGTATTTATATATCCCGCATAACCAAAGGTTGTCTGCAGGTGAAGACACCGTACGGCCTATTTCTACACACCGGTCGCCATCGTGATGAAAGTTATTCTTATGCTATGCTATAAATTTTGGATGAAGAACGATCATGTAATATATTAGTATACATGTTTTAAGCAATCAATCAGTATTTATAATTTGCTAATATTGCCTAGGAAGATGGTCAAATTCAGAAACCAGTGCGACAGACTGTAATCGTTGTGTTAGAAAACAGACAAGATCATGGCATACAAAATGAACAAAAGACAAACAGAGAACGGAGAAACAGTGTCTTTTTTCTTTACCCTGTCTACACTAAGGGTAGTCGTCGAGTATTTATACATTTCGCCAAACTATCGGACCCCCTTTAGCAGTACTTTAACCTGCAGGCGAAGAAACCGAACGCCCTCGGGGAGACACAGGAAGAAGAAACTAGGATATATTGGTTGAGAATACTAATAAACATATTTTATTATAATACTAATATTTAAAAAGTTCCTCATTCTGGGAGAGAACATTTGTAGTTTCGCGATAAATAAAGATAAATAAAAGGAAAAAGGTTTTCTAATTTTGTTTTACTGGCAAACCTGCGTTTTTTTAAAGGTTGACCAACTTACTTGAAAGCGTAATACGTCCCAGTGTTGTCGAAACATTCAAAGGTTTGCGGACCTTTGTTGTATATAGAATAGTTAATCAGATGAGTAGAATTAAGTTCTATCGTCCCTTTGTCGCTGCTTGTCCAGGTACCAACCAATGAAATTGGTATAGTGCAGCATATAGCTGTAACACAAATGTAAATTAATTCGACTCTTACAGAAAACTTTTAACATTTTCTGTGTTGTTATTGTTTTCTCTATCAGTTTTGTCTGTCCAGTTCAGGTTTAGGTTGTCTAGTTTTCTGTCCTGTTTTCGGTATTGTCTGTCTTGTTCTCGTTTTCTTCTATCTAGTTCTCGGTTTGTCTGTCTTGTTCTCGGTTTTGTCTGTATAGTTCTTGTTTCTGTCTGTTTAAGTCTAGGTTTTGTCTGTCTTATTCTCGGTTTAGTCTGAATTCTCGGTTTTGCTTGTCTAGTTCTCGGTTTTGTTTGACTAGAACCTGTCTTGTTTTCGGTATTTTTTTATCTTGTTCTCGGTTTTGTCTGTCTAGTTCTAGGTTTTGTCTGTCTAATTCTCGGTTTTGCTTGTCTAGTTCTCGGTTTTGTTTGACTAGAACCTGTCTTGTTTTCGGTATTTTTTTTTCTTGTTCTCGGTTTTGTCTGTCTAGTTCTCGGTTTTGTCTGTCTAATTCTCGGTTTTGTCTGTCTTATTCTATGTATTTTCTGTCTTGTGCTTAGTTTGTTTGTCTAGTTCTCATTTTGCCTGGCTAATCCTCGGTTTTGTCTTTTTAATTATCGGTTTAGTTTGTCTACTTCTAGGTTTCGTCCGTCTAAGCCTCGGTTTAGTCTGTTTCCCAGACAGTCCTTATTTCAATATTATTGCACAGCAAAATGTTTTGTGAATTTTCCTTTCAAAGTAAATTTAATGCATAGTTTATTATGAAACATTATGAAACTTCAGTTACAATCATTGGCCAAATGAAATATACAGTTCGTGACGTAATGAACGCCGATAAGTCAGATATAAACATGAATATCAGAAATATTTTACTAATCACAATGTTAGAAATATTTAACCTGCATCTTTATGTTCCCGAATATAAATCAAAACATGCAACTCAAGCACGGGAAGTCTTCTTGCGACTTCCACACAGTCCAAGAAAAAAACCTCCGAAAATGATATTTAAAAGATAAAAACTCTTTAGCTATAATATAAATGGTTTCTGTTATCGCCAAAAATTGCATTCTGCAAGCTTTGTTCTTGATGTTTTAGAAGCTTTGACACAAAATACAACTTTTTGGAAGTAGTTTTGAACTTTGAAGTTGATATGAAATGGACAGCATAAAATGTTGTACTTACCGTTTGAAATTAACAAACTTAACAAGACAAGTACAGGGCAATCGTATTTCAGCATTGTCTGGTTGATTATGTAACGGAAGCTTTAGTCTGAAGGTACATTATTAGATAAATATACTAAAATCCAAAAACCGCAGAAAAATCACATCAGTGTTTCTATGTTTGAAAATAAAATAAATACAGCAATGAAAATGGGGATAACGTTGGGTTTAGATGAAGCCATGGACTTTAAATTTACACAAATGAAAATACTTAAAAAATGATTTTTGTTTGAACAAATTTGTAAAAAAAAATTTCATTATTATTATGGTTTCTCTGAAGTAGAAGGTTTTTTACGTTAAATTTAAATTTACAAAAATTCCCTCTTTATAACCCCCTAAAATATTTCAGAAGTAGATTAAGCTTTGCATAACCAACGTAGGTCTAATTAAAGCAGCTTAATTGAGATTAATAAATTTAAAGAGTCTTAATTTCAATTTATATGAACTACACAAGTGAATAAACCCAGTGCGACTAAATACTTATTAAGGTCATATACTGCAGTTCGTTGTATGTATGTAAGAATTAATAATTAAATGGAATAAAATGTGGTTAAAAAGTAATTGTAATAAACATTCAATATTAAGTAGAGCATACATTTTATGCAAATAATATTTGTTAATTAACATTTCTTTACAGAAAAAAAAATCGAATTTCACATTTTGTATTTCGGGGCCTTTTACAGCTACCGTAATGGTAAGGGCTCTGGTTCATTTTTGAAGACCATAATGGGACCTGTTGAAGTTTAAATTCTTCTGTCATTTGGTGGGTGGCTGTCTCATGGACAATCATGCCACATCTCATATTTTTATATTCTATAGAGTATATTTTAGCGTTTGTACGCTTTTTAATGATATAGTCTATATGTTAATACCAGAAGCCATTATTAGAAATTATTTGACCAAGAATTTTGTGTTTGGTAACATTTTGTAGAGTTGATTGTTCATAGACACGGTGGATGATATATTTTAGTGTTCTTCCTAGAAATGATGAGAGTTTCAGTTTCTTTCGGTTTGAATTTCACCAACCACTTTTTTGACCATTTATGTATTCTATATTGATCTGCATTTAAAATGACGGCTGCATTTGTGAGATTGTCTACAACAATAAAAAGATTAGTATCTTCGGCAAAAAATTTAATCTCTGCTTTGATAAATAAATAAAACAAATAGAAGAGGACCAGGTATTGATCCTTGAGGGACACCTTCTGCAATTGGTAACCATTCTAACATACATCCATAAATTACCACCCTTTGATACCTCCCATCTAAGTAATTTTTAAATCTGTCCAATATATTTCCTGATACACAAGGTTTTTGTAATTTAAAAAGCAACCCTTTGTGTCAATTAAACTTGTGCAGGTTTGTCACATTTTTAGACTGGGGAAACATACGCTTTTTTTCATTGGCATGGTGAATTTTCTCTAAAATGAATAGGCCGTTCGTAGGTGGTATTCCAGCTGCATATATACCTAACCATCTCTTAGCAAAGAAGATGTCTGTGAAATATTTGGTGGGGGTGCTTTTTCTTCCCTTTTTGATTATTTATCCATTGCCCTCAACAAACAGCCACCCAATGGGCAGAGTCCTACGACGAACGACATATTTTTGAACATGTCTTCCTGAGGATATAAACGGAAACAAAGTAATTACAGTAGCTCACATAAGTAAACAAACAAGCTGAACAACTAAATTTTTTATCAAACTGTATGGTAAACTCGAATGTTCTAGAGATAAGAAATTTATTTGTGATCCCCTATCCATTCTGCAGTCAATTTTTGATAAAAAAACCTTGTCATACCTTTGAAGTAAAAAAATCAATTTTTCATTCGAAATACTTTTTCATTACTTTTTCTCTCCGTTCTATCGGGCTTTAGAACAAAGTACTGCTGCGGACTTAAAGAAATTATAAATGCTTGATTCTTAAAAAAGAGAAAAAAATCCTTACAATTTTTCTCATAACTGATAACAGTAAAATAAAAACCAATATAACAGGCCAGATATTTTGTCCCTACACATTCCACTTGGCTGTGACAAATAATATCTGTTGACCTCAGATTTCTTGTCCTCCCATCATTACTCTAAATTTTCATTTAATAATAATTGTTGACCTTGTTCTCGTCCAAAGATCGATTGATTATTAATGTTTGAATGAAACAGAATTTCCAACGTTCAATTCCTGCTCATCTAATTTGTATATGTCTAAAGTAACAAAGATTTTGTAACAACAACCACTGTATAATTCAAACAAACAGGACATGAATGATGACCATTTGTTCCAGCATTTCCTATATTAAAGATCATTTAATGGTTATTGAGTTTGGAAAATCCAGGATAAGGGGATGATGCGAATAGGAGGAATAAAAACTGAACATGAGTTGACCAAGGCAAAACTAATTTGCATTTTTCACAAATAACGTAAAAAATAGGTTGAACATATTTTCCTGCTATCATAACTGATTGGTCCCTAAAATCAGAAAATTACACCACTATCTTTATAGACCTGAAATTTTGCAATACAGTGTACATTTACATAATCTAGCTTAAGACCTGTTTATCCAATTCTATCTATATTTGTACCATACACCATCATACCACAATTTATAGTTTTATAAGAAATTATTGATACTAAATATCTTGTTAATGGAGCAAAGTATCCACAGGCGGCAAGCTGTTGTCTGACAAACATAAAATTCGCGTACACTAAAAAACTATTTTATCAAGCGTTAACCTAAATATCAAACATATTCCATCAATAATGGCAAAGGTAACTGTGATGGGAATTTTCTTGTTCTCAAATCATTGCACCTATTGATATTTGAAAGTATCTGTAAAAAGGCAGAGTCAAGACGAGCTTTGTAAGGGTATATGGGTAATTGACAAGTGTCCCTTTAAACATAAACTTACGAGGAGTGAGGGGTCGGATAAAAGAACGAAAGCACACGATGGATGCGTGTTGTACCATCCATTCTACCAGGCAAGTGGATTTAAATATAGAATACATGTACTTTTAATTTTGAAAAATACATGTAATTTAAGCCTAAAATTGGTCTTCGCCTAAAATAATTAATTATATAAAAAAATCATTCAAAAATAGTTTCAGAAAAGGTGATACGTTTCTAATATGCCTGGAGGTCATTTATTCCTTGGTCAGAGTCGGTTCATATATTGAGGGTATGAGATGCACGAAAAGAAACAGCCGCAATTTTTTTCATTTTGGGATACCAGTTAACTGATAAGACGGATTGATTCCAAGAAACATTGGGAAACATTTCCATTACACCAATCAATAAAAGCTAACAGAAATTACAAGTAATGCTAATTTGAGGAAAACTGGAAACAGTGATACAAAAATAGGAGATGTGGCATGACTGTTCATGAGACAGCCACCCACCAAAACCTTCTCAGAAAACGGAAATCCTATACAGTAATATGCGCGAGTTTCCCACAATGGTGTGTGCAAAAACATTAACTTTGGTTTTTGTTGTATACAATTTCAATTATTTTTTTGTTTAATGCATATTTTATGATTTGGGTGCTCTCCAGTCGGCTTTGGTGAGTTTTTGTTTGATTTTGTTGTTCCTGTTCTGCTTCCTTTGATTTATTTGCCTAATTTGACCAAGCTGTTTCATAGGAGAATATATATTTATGTATCAGCCAACAGAATCACGAACCATAAATGGCTGCCATATTTTTTGTCGAATCAGCACGATATGCAACATTCCAATAAAAGTCCTTGCATAAGTGTTTCCTTCCAAATATTGTTCTATTTGTCCATGCGTTTACAGAGGAAAATATCCCCCCGAGGGCGGCCGGGGTATAGAAATAGGCCGTTCGGTTTCTCCGCCTGCAGGTAGAACCCCTGCTTAAGGG
>JAULBM010326674.1:0-10688 GCA_032357055.1 Geukensia granosissima | reverse complement strand
AATTATTAACAGAAAAAATATCCTTACGGTAAAATGTATGTTTGCATGTCATTAAATATCCGTCAGCTTTAAATTAACCGTGAAACGTAAATAGGCAAAAATAACATGGAGGGGTACAAAATAGGCAGTAAATCCTAAACGCATCCTAATATTATCCGTGTTAACATTTAAAATGCCAATAATATCAATAATATGCATTGTTTAAACTGCTGTTATGGCTTATTACATCCAAGGCGTGAAATATAAACATTAATTTTCTTCCTTAAACGTCCGCCAATGTTTAAAAATTAACATACCAATCTTCTGGATACATCTGGAACAACTGGGATTGAATTGTTTTTTTATTTTATGTTTATTAGTTTAATGTTTTTTAATTTGTTCATTAAATTAATTATTTATTTATCTATTTTCAAGCTTGACAGTTATCATTAATATTTATATTATTTTTTTTACTACTTTTTCATTGAGCAAATTATCTTTTTGTGAAAGATCTTAACTGGTTGCTACTCACTTTTCATTAACTCTATAGTAACAACATGAGGCTGTATCCGTGTTCATGCGAAATTTACAACACTCTTTCGAAATGATATAAAAAGGAGATGTAGTTTGATTGTCTATGAGACAGCCATCCAAAACATGTAATCACAAACTTCTATGGATTACCCAATGGGTTTATTAATAAACACATGTCCACATCCTACGGCAAGCTGCAATAGGCGCCAGAAATCAATTGTGACGATATTCAAATACATGTATAGCAACTTTCGGCAAATAAGTAAACAAAATCTTTTTCGACAGGAAGTTGATATTAAACAGTCTCAAAAATCGTTTGTAATATATTTTCCACTAATTCACTGATATAAAGTTGCATACGATTTTCAAATTATTTATTCAGTGGGAGTCGAAATTTTTCATAAAAAAAACAAAAGTTTATCTTGCATTCAAACCATTAAAATAATCTAATAGTTTTTCTTGAGTTCACCACAATATCATAATGTACCAGTAAACCCAATTTCATAAAAATCGGACCATTTTTGCATTTCCATGAGCCCTTTACAGATAATCCCATCCATCCAAGCATTTTCTTTTATCTACAAATTCCAAAAGTTCCGTTGAAATCCATTAACAAATGAAAGTGCTACCCAAGAGAAACATGCAGTACACAAAAAACTCCTTTGTGCCCTTTTTGACAAACACCGCCGAAAATCAATCCTAGCATTTCTGACAATTTGTCAACTGAGGTGCTTCGCAGGCACAGCATGTTGACTTGTGAAAGGTGAACAAATAAACCTTTGGGGAAGTGTGGAGACAGCATTTTGTTGGACACAATTATGTGCTGGACACAGTGATGTGTTGGACACAGTATAGTGCTGGATACAGGAAAGGGCTGGACACAATAAAATGCTGGATACAGGAAAGGGCTGGACACAATAAAATGCTGGACGCAGTAATATGAATGGATAAAAGATCATTTTAACACATATTGTCATACTATTAAAGCTCTCATTGAGAGAAATCAAATGCAAAAACCCCATCAAAATCGGATGAAAAAAAAATTCTAATCTCCTGCAAAATGGCCCTTAAAAAACCTATGACCCATTTT
Source organism: Geukensia granosissima (assembly GCA_032357055.1). Lineage (NCBI taxonomy): Eukaryota > Metazoa > Mollusca > Bivalvia > Mytilida > Mytilidae > Geukensia > Geukensia granosissima. The sequence continues at coordinate 9,085 of JAULBM010326674.1, read as the reverse complement.
AAGCAAAAAACGGTAAATTTTACAAAAAAAAAAAATGCTTGGAGTAACTTTTGTTGCATTTTTGAAAAGGAATCGTTTGCAAAAATTCATCAAAGTCTTATGAGAAATTAAAAAAAGATTAAAAAATTAGGGCGTCGCCATTTTTGGACCCCCTATATCTCAATAACAATAAGAGATAGATAATGATGATTGTAACCCTTTATGTTGATTTTTTTATAAGGAGTACAAAGAAAAAACACCAAAACTGGACAATAAAAACTTACATTTGAAAATTGAAAAATCCCTCTTACACCCTCCTAAAAAACGGCAAGGGCTAGATCACCCAAAACCAATCACAACCTGTATTTTACATTGGTATCATTGTTTTAAAATTTCCCACGATAAAAGAATGCAAACACAAAATAAATTCTCCGAGGTGTCATCTGAATAATTTATCATGGAAATGTTTTTTTCTATATATTTATTTAATATTTATATTTGTCTGAATGAACAAGCAGTAAACAATGTGGTTACATTTAAATTCCTTTCGAGTGTATTATGCAAAAAAAAAGACCGACACGAAAATCTACCGACGCCTGGGTAAATAATAGGCCGTTTGGTTTCACCGCCTGCAGGTAGAACTAATACCACTGTTAGCGGACCAGCCCAAGAGTATTTGAGATTTTCAGGTTAATAACTCGGTTTCTCTGCGGTGCCTAGAACCTCTCCATTATGGGCAAGAACTTTAAACCGCCACGCTTTGTGTAGGAGGAATGCCAGGCTTTCAGCATATATATGTTAGGCACAAACAATTGATTTTCGGGGGGGAGGGGGAATTGTATGCGACCCAGAATTTTTTTCGCTGGCTTCGCGGGCCAGATTATTTTTTCATGTATAGTTCATTTAAGAAAATTTCTTTGTAATTTTTTTTAAATGGCCAGAGGGTGAACCAACATATTTTCCCCACATGCTGGCCAAATATTTTTTTTACAAAAATCAGGATAAGTAAATTACATTTTTAGAATATATCATGCCCTAACATAAGAGAATCATATGGTCCGTGCCTTATAGATCCCTTTGCAACACCTCGTCGGAGGGTTCGTGAAATTTCCCGCTCCCACTGAAACTGAAACAGTGAATGCTTTGCACGACAAACATTCTTTCCTTCCCTAGGGTATAATTTCCAGTACCTATCCACAACAGAAAATTCACGTCGACCGAATAAGTTATACAAGAGTATTTTATCCACCAGGTAAACCAGAAAATCTACATGTGCAATAAATCTACGCTTAAAACAAATCCAAATTTGGCAAGTAGCGATAAAATTTCTCTGCCTGACGCTCATCCCTTCTTTACGTCCAATATGCACTATTTTCTCGTGCATCAAACCCGTCTTTAAGTCCCGAATTTCCGAATGCAAAATCATTTTAAGTAAGAATGGCAAGACGATAGGTATGAGAGGCGCAGAGATGGCAGAATTGGCAATTTTTCCGCTCGTATGTTCTACAAGGGGACAGGTAGACAGCTGGGCTATTATAACACAATGATCAGCTGTTTGGTTAGAAAACATGTTGCCTTCTAGAATGTTAAGGACGTCCTCGATTAGGTCGACTATCGGTAACAACCAGACGTGAATATAGGAACCTTGGTAGATTAGTAACGAAATCCGTTTGCAAAAATAAAAAAACAGTGGTTACCCGGTCGTAATCTGTCAACCAGAACAGTAAAAATCTTTAGAAATCTGCAGGACTGAAGTCAGGGAGAGTCATTAAAGCGCCCGACACTTGACGGTCGCTGGGAGAGGTTGGCCTGGTGCAGAGAAAGGCATAACTGGAACCTTCACACCTGGCTACGAATACACTGTCCAGACGAGAGAACATTTTAACTCCACGTAACTGATGGTTGAACCCGTTTTTGAAGGCATCATAACGCAGCTTAAACTCAAAGAAACATTGTTCCAACCATGCCTTCTAGTGGGGGCTCAGTTATGGTATGGGGCTGTGTCTCGCATGATTGCAAGCTGTATTTGGGACAATCAATGGCGACCTTACTTGCGAAAAGTACACCAAGGACGTGCTTACACCTGTGGTTGTGACTCATTTTGACAACCACACGTTAGCGACAAGACCTTTATTCATGGATTACAATGCTAGACCTCATCGCTCTATGCCAGTAAAGGCTTATTTAAAGAATCCGTCATCACTCTTCCTTGGCTAGCAGGAAGTCCAGAAATCAACCCGATAGAGCATCTGGTGGACTAATTGGGTCAGCGAATACAGGCTTTGGAGCCTCCTCCACAGACATTGCAACAGCTAGACGCTCACTTGCACCGAGAATGGCGACGGATAACGCTTCAACAAACAGACGTCTAACTGGCAGTATACAGCACAGGGTTGCAGCAGTCATCTAGGCAAACGGTAAATATCGATCAATTGACTCTCCGATGACTATTATCAATGTGTTGGGCATGATTGACATTTTTTAATGTGATTTGACTTTTTGAGCTTTCACTGACAATATTTATGTAAGATAATTTTAAGTGTGAATATCTATGCTCGGAATTTTTCCAGCAGCCAAATTAAGTTTTCTGACCCTTAACAATAGAATTCGACACTTGCAAAATATATTCATTTGAAAAATTATAAAAGAAATAACAGATGGTTAGAATTTGTCTTAAAATTAGAATTTAAACTTTCAAAACTTTAAATTATAAAATAAGAAAATATAAGAAACGTTTCGTTTTTTTATAGTGAATTTGACTGATTAACGATAAGTATGGTAGAAGTGAAAATATTTACGGTTAATTAACTATCGCTGTTTTCAAGGTCAGAATTTCGTCAGGAAAATATGTACATACGAACTTTTCACCCTGTAAAATCACAAAAACATGTTTAAAGCTATTTAGTTTTTTAACAGGAATTTGAAGATACCATGGGGACAGTCTTAAGTAACTCACTAAGTTGGGGTAATTGGCTCTTTCAAATAACACAAAAAAAACTTTACATGTATTTGACGATCTATTGCGATAGCGAAGGGCATCTCGATAAAACTGGGCGTTTCGGTACATTATTGCAATTCCAATAGAAATTTAGAGGTGGGCACGTTCATCGACGCATTTCATATTTGGCATAATAAAAATTTTTAATAAAATAATAAAAAAAAAAAAAAAAAACTATTAAAATTTTTTGACTCTCGTCGAGTCTGGCCAATGATAAAAATGAAATCAACGAACTGATTTATGTGTGGCAGTATCGCCCGACGTCCATGTTGGTTAATTTATTACCTCTAAATTCTTGTTTTTAAACACTTTTTTCGTACAATATATTTTTTTCGATTTTATGTTGCATGATTATCCATGAAACAGCCATCCATGAAATGACAGTCAAATTTAAACTTCAAAAGGCCCCGTTACGGCCTTCAATAATGTACCAGAGTTTATTCCATGGAATTTTTTTTACCATTTCTGGTTTTTCTATGAAATGTCAAAGTAAAGCTGTAGAGCCACAAATGGTCAACATTGGCCCTGCCTTCATTATGATACAAATATGATAAAATTATCACAGACCTAGATGTAAATGAGTAAAAGATAAAGATTAAGTATACTATGAATACCATAAGTCAGATTGTGGGCAAAAATAAGAGAAAGAGTGAAAACCGCGAATTTCCGGAATTTTTTTGTCAATTTTGTTTGTTAAATGAAGTTTTCATTCTGTTACTTGTAGAAAGGCAAGTGTCCAGCATATTATTATATAGTTTAATGTTTTTGTATATGTTTACTAAAAAATGATTTGGTAAAAATGATGAAAATAAGGAATAAATCAAACAATTAAGGATTTTTTTTACAATATGCATATGAAATATTTGTTCATGCAGTTAAATTTTTACTCTGTTGATAATACTAGAAAAGGCCTTTTTATGATAAATAAGACACTAATTGACTTTTGGGTTAAAAGCACAGAGAACGTTTGTGAAAATGCAGGAGTTAAAGGCTCAAGCTTTATACCTTATAAAATTTAACTATCGAGAGTGGAGAAATTCCGTAACCGTCTGTAAGCAGAAGGAGAATCTATATATCACCTTTAACGTTTAAACTTAATTGCCTTTGTTTCTTGGTTTGTCATTGTAATATATATTTGTGAAACCAAAAATGAACTACCTGTATTTAGTGCTATCTTATGTTCATCTTTATACATGATCGTGTACTATTTACAATAATATATTGAACTAAATTTCTTAAAACAAACAAGACAAACTGGCTTACAGCATTTTGGCAGCGATTGATAATGATTCATTTTTTCATTTTTTCCGTTTATCAAGTTGTTGTTTGTTTATTGTCGGTTTATTCAGAGTTTCTTTTAGCTCGTTTCTGACGATAAAAACAATGGACGTGTTTTTCAACTTCTATTCATCTCTAAACTTTACTTTTATTTAACCACAAATGGATACTATTGTTGAATATTTTGGATTAGTTTTGACATTAATAGTGCGTTTTTAAGAAGAAAAAACGGATATAAGAATTCGAGTTCTTATTTTGAGATAATCACTCAGTTGAGAGAATAAAAACATCGCATTAATATCTGAATTTACAGGAATTGCAAAACTGTTTAATCTTTTTCTTAGTTTATCAATGTTAAAATTATACACAACCATATATATAAATTAATGATTTTTCAATATCGGAAAACAGAGCATTTATATGATACGTTCTGAAGTATATGGTAGTACATTTATAAAACAACGGCAGAATATTGCTGCAATTCACCAAAAATTTAACGCAAAAGTATTGTCAGAATCTTATTTGCATGCAAAAGTGATTTTACTGTGATATTGCACCTATATTGATGCCAAATTATTGCTGTAATTTTGCTGCAATTTCACCTTAAATATGTATGTCGGTAAAAGGATTGTTAATGAAAAACAAAAAGATCAAATTATAAGTTTAAAGATATCGTTCGGAGCGCCGTATAGAAAATCCTTGGGTGCAAGAAAGGCACACACACACACAAATATTATCAAACAAAAAAAAATCAAATGGTTTCTTTTGACACTAATGGCGGATAATAAGATAGTGCTAATTGTTTTATCATAATTAAATATAAAATAATTTTGCGATATGCAAGTCGAAAAAGAAATCACCAATACCATCAATTTTCTTTTAAAAAATTACTGTTTTTTCTATACATGAACATGCTAAAAAAATGAAAACTTGACAGCACGGATAATGAAGAACTATAAACATATTTGTTCTTTATTCTAAATAAATGATACATAATATTGTAATATATACAATATGGGAGATAGTTAAAATGGGAATTCTACAGGGAAGACAAAGTAGACAATCAGGGCAGATAAGACATAAGGAAACTTTAGTAAAAAAACCTCCTACTTAACGTAGGAGACTTCCTCTTTTTGGGACATTCTCCCACTTTCAGAGTCTTCCACATGGGAGACACTAATCTCCCTCTTTCACAAATTTCTTCCCTCTTTGCAGAGATATTGTACAAATTATGTTGTAAATGGCTTTTTTAATTGATGTAAATGCAATGTTTATGTAATACAATATTTATTGAGAAGCAATCAACAAATAATTAATCCTTTTATTATACTTATTGCTCAAATTTTGATAAGAAATCATTAGTAGAATAATGAGATATCATAGTTTCATGTCTAAGTCTTATCTGTGTACTTGGATTTCTAGCAAAATTATCTTTTTGTTTGTGTAAAAAAGGTCATCATCTAAAATCTCCCACATAAAAAGGCTGAAAAGAGGGTGATATCCCTCTCTGAGCATTCCATAGGTTAACAGGTATGAAATATAAACAAATGAAACATGTACATAACCCAAAAATAAACTACAAGAATTTTTATTCATCTTAAACTCCATCCATTTTGCATTTACTTATATCTTCAACAAATATTTCACTAAAAGGAAGTAAGATAGATAATAATTTGAACAGAATAAGAAACCCATTCCAGTGTTAATAACAACCAAAACATTAAAGAATTAATGTAAGAAGAAACTAAAGCATTCTGGAATTAAAAAATTTAAAAAAGACATTTTTACAAGTGCAAACTACAAATTGGGTATACAGGAAAAAACCATTTCAAGGTGTTGCAAAGTTCATTATTCTAAATAGGAAAAGGTATAACTGTGAAAAATTGTTATCAATCAGCTATTTCAGAAATACAATGGAATTCCATTTGTTCTGGTGGAATTTCATTGGTTTATAGATCTTGAGATTATGTAATGCATTTTATGGGGATTGAAGTCGAATTTCTGAATCGGTCCTCCAATGAATTCCATTTCTTTTATCCCAAAGAGCATTTTATTTTTGTTTTAATTAGGACCCTTACAGAAAATCATGTTTTTGTCTGTGGTTTGTTGTATAAAAAATGAGACAATATGAATAAATTATATGTAAAAATAGTTTATTCCATTAAATGACATATTATATTATTTATTAGTTGCAACAATCTTGAAATGGTCATATATTGGGCTAAAGGTGCAAAATAAATTACCTGTACTCTGTTGAGTTGTTGTGGGTGCTAAAATGATGCATAATATCATAAAAAATGAATTAAAAGCAATATAAAAACTCATTCACTTCTCCTGTTATAATATATTGAAAACACTTTCTTGTTTATAAAACATGTTGCTTCATTATGGACATATTTTAATAATCTACCTCTCTGAATCCTAAAAAATCTAGGAAGAAACAAGGAGAACTGTCAAAATTGAGCAAAATACAAAAAAGCAAATCTGACCAGGCAGGAAAAATGTGAAACCTAATTGCAAGCAATTTAATCTAACATTGGTAATATCGAATAATTAGCATTTCATTTCACTAATAATTTTGAATAATGATCAGCTTTCTTTAAACTTTAAAATAGACAACATATTGAACAATTTATATCAAGAGTCATAAACAAAGCCACACATCCATTTCTGGTGTTTGCTGTACCTTCAGTTGTTGTTGTTGTTGTACTTTCTGTGCTAGTGGTTGTTGTAGGAATTTCAGCAGTAGTTGTTGTGGGACCTCCTGTACTAGTGGTTGTTGTTGTAGGAATTTCAGCAGTAGTTGCTGTGGCTCTGTCTTTGGTCGTTGTTGAAGTTGGACCCTCAGGTGTTGTTGTTTCTGGTATACCTGTTGTGGACTTGATAGCTCCTGTTGTCATGGTTGTTTCAGAAACTTGTGTTGAACTCTCAGTCAAAACTGTGGTGGTTTCAATCACTAAATATGTCAAGAGGCATTTCATACAAAAACATTAGTTAAAATTATACCATAATGACACAAAACAACTAAAAGCTAAACAAAAACATTTAAAAAAAATAATGATGTCATAATTAATAATTCAACTAATAAGAACAAATTAATATAAAAATATTTGAATATAGGATCACTGCAATTAAACACACCTGTGCATTCATTATTAGGAAATACCATATTGCTCTTATTAAGTGCCCAACAGCTAGAAGCATTGCCACCTTCATTTCATTTGAAATTCTTTAGCGTCCCCTCAAAATCCAGCTATAACAAAGCATTACAAGTTACAAATTCTTAGAGATATTGGCCATTTTATATATCCAGACATATTTTATGTAGGGGAGTGAAACCAGAATTCTTCAATTGAAGCTATTCTATTCTACAGAAACAGAAAATATTTCCAACCAGACTTGAATAAATTCTGGATTTTGTCCATTCTAATTATAAGTTCCCTGTTTTTGAATTTATAAGTGCATTGGGCACTAAATGTAAGGAATACAGTAGGTAAAATTTACTCTAAACAATTGTTCAACCTATTTTTCTGATATAAAACAAGTGCATCATGCTGTATAAAGCCATTTGTGACAGGTGTTGGATAAAAAATGTTCTGGACTTTATCACTGCTTGAAGAAGCTAAGAGAATTAAACCACCTTCTAAGCAGAAACCTAACAAAACCTGCAAACATGTCATGCAATTACTCAAAAGATTTAAATGCAAATACTTACCACTACAATTAGTGTATCCATCTCCTTCATAGCCAACTTGACAATAACAGACAAAGCTCCCATCAGAGTCTTGACAATCAGCATTCGTAGTGCAGTTGTGTTTGTTGTCGGTGCATTCATTTATATCTAGAATCACAATGAGACAATATGATTCAAAGTTAAGTTATTGAAAGCAATAATCCAGATATCAGTGAAAATATTAAATTTTGTCCACTTGATATACAGATATTAGACGATCAGTTTGAGTGTTTGCTACTCATTTCGAAAAAAACACTTATTTTCAAATTTAAAATAGAAGAGGTTTTTTGTCCAGTGTGCTCATATTTGACAAGCATCTGAAATTTTCCATTAAATGGAATCGACTTGTTTTAGCATGGTTTGCATATGCAGAATTTACCATAGACCCAAAGAAAGATATAAGGATTTTCATTCCAAATTCTTAATAATTTTTTTTGTTTTTTTGTAGGTCTCAATCCAGAATTTAAAAGGCAAGTGGTTTCAGTCGCTCAGTGGTTTCAGAGTAAAAGAATAAAATGTAAATTGTGGACAGATTATGGATGGCAAAAGATGACAAAAGCTCACATTGCCACAGAAACTTTAGGCATCCGGACCATAATAAAAATGGTGGCAAAGTATCAATTTTTTCAACAATCGAGAGGAGATAATGATTTCCTTCATTGATTTTTAAAACCTTACTAAAAAAATTATCTGTAAACCTGTTTAAATAAACAAAATATTTACTAAAAAATTAACAGCATTTCCTTAGTTTCCCAATTTTTGTGGAAGATTTTTTAGAAAATCTGAGAATTTTTTATAATCATCTGGTCAATTATGGTCCAAAACCCTTAATTCAGCTATTTCTTATAATCATCTGGTCAATTATGGTCCGAAAATCTTAACAGAGGTTTTATATGATATTCATTTCACATGATTTTAACAAGAAAAGTTCACTTTTACTATATAATCTTTTTTCTCCCTAAATGTCAAATGTTAAAATCTGCAAGTCTTAGATTTAATTAAAATGAACTAATTGGAATACACTTCTATTCATCCTGTCAATATGGCATCATTTTTTGCAAGGACTAAATTATTTTTTTATTAAAAAGCATTTGCAT
>JAULBM010326664.1:0-13236 GCA_032357055.1 Geukensia granosissima | reverse complement strand
AAAAATCCCCTTTTGGACCCTCCTTAAAAACGGTCGAGGCTACATCACCCAAAATCAATCCCAACCTGTATTTTATATAGAGTATCATTGTATTAAAGTTGAAATGGATCCAAATAATATAACTAAAGTTATTGAACGGAAACCTAACTGTCTACGGACGCCGACATGCCCATGATACGACCACAAAATTTTTGCGGTCGTATAAAAATTGGTGAGACTTGCTCGTCTTACAACAAAACCAACCTTTATTTAGTACAAATGATAAATGTCCACTCCCAAAAATATAAAGAACCAAAGAAAAATACCAACCAGAACCTGTCTGCAGATGCTGCCATACCATAATAAGACCACAATATTTTGCAAGTTAGTCCTAATTTTAAAATTCCATTGCAAAGGTCAAATTTATTTAAGCACCACTCGACTTAAGGATTCTGCAATGCAGACGTTGACGCCACTGAGCTCAATATCATTTTTGTGGCTGTATAATTTAATAATAAAATGATTTTACAGTATAGCCTTTCTGTGAGCACAGGATACTGGATGTTCAAATTGGGTTATCGCCTATTGTACTCTTCCTTGGATTCACTTTTAAGTCTTGATATCTTGTTTGATAGGTGTGTTTAAGTTGTGTGGCCTTGGATTTTTGGGAAATTGCACCATCCTTAGGTCTAATGGTATTAAAATTAATCAACCTTAGCATTTACTTGTTTGGTCCAGAAAAAAATGACTGTAAATAAATGTTTAACACTTTAAGCCACTAAATTGCAATTATTAAACTATTTTAAACAATTTCACACTAATTTAGATGTGCTATGATAGTCCATTAGTAAAGAGACACCCATCCAAAACCTACAAATTACAGACAGACTTCAACAACTAAAGGGTTGCATGCTAATTCCATTGAATTAAAAAAGAAAAGATTAAATGACTTCAAGGGTCATGCAATACAGGTGACAGTTCAGTGGCCTACTTTCCAAGGTATATAATTATATATCCAGGTACAATGTAATGAGCTATGTATTGAATTTCCACAACTGGGAACAAGGTGAATGATATATCATGGGTCAGATCACATTGATCACTCTAAAATAGACAGCAAATTGAGTACACAATCACCACCATGACATGGGATTTGAGAAACTGATATTTGTTAGCAAATAATACCAAAATATATTTAATTGTTTTATTCTTTATTTTAAAATTTTATAATTGAATAATGACTACATGAACCTATAGACTTAAGTCTAAATTTTACTGGTAAAGCTTTGCATTTTTACACTACTATGAACACAATTACAATGTATCAGCTTTTAAATTTCTGAGCATTTCATATTCCAACAGACAAAAATATTTTGGAGGCACATTTTCTGACAAGCTTGCAATATGTGAACTTAAATGTTTTTTTAACAGCTGAGATAAAAAATATAATAACTTTAAAGACAAAAATACTGCAGTTTAGAATAAAAATATATAATTTATACATATTAAAAATAAGCTATATTTCATAATATTAACCTTTACTGTTTTGACAAGACTAGCTTAATGTTTAACATCAACAAAATTACTGAAGAATGCTAATATTTTGTTAAAAAACACCTTAAATGTATTCAATGCTAAAATTTGTAAGTGGGAAATAATGGCTAAAATGCTTATCATTAACAAGTGCAACAAATTGTATAAAAAATTAACTAAAACAAACAACAACCTTCCTGAAACGAGTGAGGAAAGTATATGTAAATGTTGGGCACGCTCAAGTACACAATTGAATTTCAACGCCCCGATGTCTGGAGGGAATACACAATCCAATTCACACACAATTTATAATCCAGTCAGACGTTCATTGATCCCCAGGTCGTAAACAACTTCGAGTCATGCATATTTTCCACCAATAACAAATTAAACGAACAGAAAACAGTCTGTCAATATTATCAAGGCCTAATATTTAAATGAAAGTGGTACATTTTGCTTGAATTTTTTAATACTTCAAGTTTTTGATTTTCACTGGCGTTCAATGGCCATCCCGCCAACGCGCATATCCTGAACTTCTTGAGCTTCTTGCACTAATGCACATATTCCACATAAGCACCATGTAACAAGATCTCCCATACAGCTGCCTTCAATGCCTTTTTGATCTCTGATTTTTCCTCTGAGTGTAACCATTAAGTAAATGTCCAAGATTGGCACGAAGATTCCGATGCCGTAAAGTAAGCAACTCTCCCCCATCGCTTCGGCATTTTTTCCAAATTGGTAGCAAGGCACAAAATAAGATATGATGCAAAGTCCTAAATTGTCGAAGCATCCAAAGAGTCCATGTTGCCACTGTCCTGCCATTTTCTTTTTTGAATTTTGTTTACAAACTTTCAAGAAATATCTGCCACGCCTTTCGCCTCCACAATGAACAGCAGCCGATGTGATGGTTTAGGTCATGCGCAAATGTGTCAGTGATGTAAATGGGGTCCCTTCAGGGGAAAATTGACATGATAAGATCATGTTTAATCTAATCTTCAAGTGAACAAGGAAACAATTAAATTGACGACCTGGAGTGTTAGTAAAGAAAACAACAAATAACTATTACATAATGGAATCGATCTGGCTGGGGGCAAAAGATGATAATCTTGAAGAGTTTCCGGTACATTGTGTACATTGACTGTGACCTAGGGAAAGAACTATTGTAACAAAATTGTAATTTAATAAAAATATAGAATATACTTCATCGGAATATTTTGTAACAAAACTATTTAAAGAAAAAAATAAAAAAGAAATTTGCCGATTTTCACCATCTCATATTTTATTTACGGCCATTATATTGTTAATTAATGTATGTATATACAATTATGTAAAAAGTCAGATTACTTTAAAACATGTCAAAGTAACATACATAACGTTTTCCAACGTGTGATACACTCAAATTCTTCAATTAAAAACAAATGCGATATAAAATGAACGTGCTATGAAATTTTCCCCCGTCGGGAACCTTCTGTACTAGTGACCAAACTGACCGACAAGGCCAGATGTTTCTATTTTATATCATATTCTTATCTTAGGTTCCTGGTATGATGCAAAACACCTTGGAATCGGCACAAACTGTTTGCAATTATATATAACTTTATGACCAAAATTAAGGATAAAAAGATTATAGACATATCAACCAATGTCTCTGACCAGGAACATCATGGAAAGACAAACTATCTTACACAAAACAAGTACTGTTAAAATACCGAAACCAAAATCTGAACCATACCAGAACCTATTTTTTTGGGGGGGAGGGGGGTCAGAAATGCCGTGTTGATCAGATTTGGAACTATTATGATTACGTGTACTCTCGGCTTTTAGCCCCAAAGGCATTCTACGGCTAACAGAAATGTATTAAGACCATAAACTTTCAACGAAGCCATATCAGTCCTTAGTTCATTTTCTGTTACATATATGTTGCTCATATCTATTATCCTTATCACCTTTAAACGGAATCAACACCTGTTATTTTCAATACCGGCATAGGTACATCACATAGAGCCCATCCTCAGAGAAGCCGTGAACATTCCAAATTTCAAATGACCCTCAGTCACTATTTAAAATATTTAATTTGCTTGTAAGCATACTAGAGTTGTAAAATTATACAAAGTGGCTAGTGATTTAGACTTGCTTTTAGTCTCTTTAAAAAAGCCAGCCCGGAAACTCCCAGAAATTAGGAATTTTAAGACTAATAAATTATTATTTCCTGCGCCTATATTCTCTATCTCTATCTTGGTTTTCAGGGGTGCGCCCCCCCCTGAATCCGCCAATTTATTACCAGCAATTTCATACTGAAAATTGTGGGACTTGGTGCAAGTTAACTATTGATTCCATGTGTAAGTTGACTACTTCGTTTTAGCTCAACTGACCGGAACATGCGAGATATTGTCATCATCATTTGGCCTCAATCATTCGTACACAACCATGATGACCGCCACACCAAGTGAGACACGTGTTTAAAACAGCTAGGCAAATGCTCGGGCAAATGGAACCGTACACATATAAAACCACAAATAAACGCGACAATTATCTTTGCCGTGACAAAAATGAACAAATTTGTTCAGCAAGTAAAGTTGCTAAAAGACATTATTTAAAGGAACTGAAACGAACTTTAATGGCAAGATTTATTTTAAGAACCAAATGCGTATTTGACCAATTTTAGCCAACATTGCTGTATGAATGATGTTGTTTCGTTCTGTTAAACTCAGGTGCTTCGCAAGCGCAGCATGATACGACTGCAGCATGTTAACATGTGAAAGGGGAACAAATGAACCTTTGGGTAATTGTGGACACAGTATTTTGTTGGAAACAATAATGTGCTAGACACAGAAAATGCTGGAGACAGTAATATTACTGGATAAGTGATCATTTTGACTCCTTTTATACTCAAAACTGGTGTCACTATTGTTAATTTTTTCAAAAGGAATATTTGGACAAAACCCCATCGAAATCAGATGAAAATAAAAATTTTCCAAATTATTCGAAATTGAATTTCAACCCCCCATCCCCACCCACACTTTGACCACTTCTACCTCGAAAAAAGTACGAGATAGAGAAAATCTGTTGACGTGACACTAAAAAAAATTCCTTATCTCCTGCAAAATCTTTTAATTATAACACTTTGACCCCATTTATACACAAAAAAAACCGGTAAATTTTACCAAAAAATGCTTTCAGTAACTTTTTTTGCATTTTCCATGAGGAATCATTTGAAAAAAACCCTTGGAAATCGTGTGAAAAATAAAATTTTTCCATATTATCGAAATTGAATTCCCCTCCCCCCTTTTTTACCCCTTTTAGCTCGAAAACGGTAAAAGATAGAGAAAATCTGTTGACATAGTACTGAAAGCTCTCATTGAGAGGAATCCACTTGCAAAAAACTCCATCAAAAGGGAGAGCGGAAAAAAGGGAAGGGGAAAGGAGAGAGGGCGGGAGAAAGGTTCACGCCAGTCCACCCCCCGCCATATAGGGCTTTCGACTGTTCTCATAAAACAACTGCATACCAAACATCTAGGACCACTGGCACATGGTGAACTGAACTTCGTGAAAAACCTAACAGAACGCTAATTAATGCATGAATAAGGGAAGTGGGCCAAAAAATCGGTGTGCCTTCAGGTTATTGACATGTAAGACCAACTGTATTTCAAATATCAAGTGCTAGAACAAGAATAAGCTGCAGCTTACTTTGGAAGCTGCTGTTGGTCAGTTAATCTTCAGATATTCTTTCACCTCAGTTTCGGTTCCACTCGACATTATCTTAGACAGACCAATTGTTCAAAGAAAACTTCCAAGGCTCGTATGTTGAATTGTGGTAAGCCATCTTGAATGTCTGATCAGCAAACAATGCCTTAATTTTGATGTATGGACGATTCAATGCGGCAATAAAATGGATCTGTGGTTTTTCAATTGTGAACATTGGCTCTGGCAGCCATGTTGAAATTTCATTAAAGAACAAGAACAAAAGATAATATACAAGTTTTAGAGATTAACGTATTAGGTAGTAGACACCTTTGGAGTAGACATTTTGAGCAGTAAATGGAATCAACAAAGGCAACATAAGTATTTCAACCCTCTTCAAATATCATAATCATGATTAACACATAGTTATCAGGATAAAAAAAAAATGATTAAATAATTTATAAAAAAAACATCCCTAAAAGTATTAATTTATTTTTATTCTTCAAAAAAGGATTTAAAGAAGCATACAATGTTTATCAAAAGTTACATTTTCCACTAAACTTTATTTTATCAGAGTAAACTAAATGGGAATAATATCTGTCTTTCAAGTAGAGGAAATGGGAGGAGACCAACTTGGAATGGTCAAATAGTACTGATTGGGAGTTGACCAACTGGGAGTAGTGTGGTCTGAAAGTCACAAATTTTCATTTTCCTACTTTTTTGGATGATTTTCTAATAATAATAAAATGCCAAGAATTCCACTGAAAGCTAAAAATAAAGACACACTAAATATACAGATTATACTTTTTATTTCATCTTGAGGTAGTTGTAGACGTAATATATATGTATATACACAACCAACTAACAAACAAAAAGACATAAATAATACATTTTCATTATTAAAAGAGTTTCCATACACCACAGTCCCCCCAAAAGTACCAATCACACAATTCAGAGCATGTAGCATTTATAACAAGAAAAGTATTACTCGAGTTTTTAGCAAGTTGAGAGCCAGAGGCAGATCCAGACTTTTGGAAAGGGGGGGGGCACTTTTTGTGGACCTTCTAATTCATTAATTTTCTCGATTTCTAAAGGAGATTTTGACCAAAATAAACCGTTAACTTGATTTTTTATTATTATTTTTGCATTTCAAAGAGGGGCCTGGCCCCCCAGGATCTGCCACTGAGTGCCTCTATTTTTAAAATGTAAGGCTTCAATAGAATTTGATAAACATGTCAGAGATCAGATTTCCGCCACAAAGATGAAAGTATTTTGATTAACACTGTTGATTATGATGAAAATAAACACTGGTATGAAGTTGTTGATTTTAGTATGGGAGCAGTACACCCATCCCCATTCAATTTTACTATTTGGTTAAGACAGATTTTACTGAGAAAAAAAATTCTGCTATTTAAGGTGTCTGGACCATAATAGCAATGGTGGTCAAATATTTTTGTTTTTTTTAACAATATAGAGAAAATTGTGATTTCATTTACCGGTATTCATTATTAAAATATATCATGTCTCTGAATGAAAAAATTATCTGTAAAACATGTTTTAATCATAAAAAGATTCATTATAAATTAAATATAGAATCTTACATTGTAAGCCGTTGATTATCATATTTCTACAGTTGAGATAGTTAAACCTTAAAATTTCGAGGTTTACCGAATGTTAACTTTGACCTCAAAGGACATTAACTAGTATTGGTGAATTTTCTTATTCTTAAACTATGTTACGCTATTAATCCAAGAAATCACTTACACCCTATGTTAAGTGAAGAATAGGTAACCATGGTAACCAATAACTGAATATTACTAAAAAAGATTATACAATAAGTTGAAAGTTTGTATGTTTTCCTTTTAACAACGTTTGTATTATTTATGCACGGCACGCAGAATTGATTAGTATTCCCCAGTGCCTGCCATTCCTCTGCATTATTGTGCGTGATTGACAGTGTGCATGTGTGAGTCATTATGCCTTTGCATGCAATTAAAAACACTTTAAATAAGTTCACAGTTCTCGTTGTATCTTAAAGGTTTGGTCTCAGATGTACAGCTATATTTAATATCTTTAGATTCCCTGTAGTTTAGAAAGATTGAGAAAGTTTTATTTTCTTCTCGTTTGCTTGTCTATTATGTACACCGCCGTCCTCCAATAGTTAAACTGACCGTCGCGATATGACTTGAATATTGATAAATGTGGCGTTAAACGTCAATCAATCAATCAAAAATTAACAATAAGAAACCTATAACTCAAACATTTTGCAATATCTTAACAATCTGTTTTATAGCTGCAAAAGATCTTATTATGAAGGTTTTCCATTACGAAAAGGAGAGTATAATTTTACTTTATTTTTATAATTTTCCTTTGCATTTTCATATCTAGCCGATATGCTGTATGATCGTTCTGAAATTCCAGTGCGAACGGTTTGCAAATATTAGGTAATATTTATATCATAGGGTTATTGCACGAATATGAATATTATCTTTAAAGGAATATTATATTGCACGAGCTTATGATTGCTAATTTTATTATTAATCACTACTACATATTTCAATAAATAATTTCACAATGTCCCTTTGGCAAATGAAGCAAGCTATTTTAACTATTTGGCAATATCAGTTTAAACAATGGGCAATTACGTCCCCAACAAGAGAACATCCCATAATTTTTACAAGATATTTACAGTCTTTAATCTAACAACAAACAACATTTACCTCATCAAAAAACCACAACCAAACAATATCATTACAAGAGACAGCCATTAAATAACAGCTAAATACTTTTATTTATATCGTTTGAAGTCGATTAAAGCCACAGCGGGATAACTTCAATACACTACTGACTACATAGTATATAATTATAACACTTCATAGTCAATATAAAATATACTGTTACACGTGGGAGGAACATTAACTCAAATCTTATATCCTATCGGATATCAGACCTCCGTCCAAGGGTGTTGACCACGGGTCAGAAAATCACCAATATCTACGATTAGATGTGTTAATGTCACTATTATTTGTAAGGCAATGTAAGAATGATTTCTTTTAGGTTACAGTGATTTTATTGTCCAGCCCTGAAAAGTTATATTACATTGTATTGCGATGTACAGTGACGTACGTACGGAAGTATTAATTACTGTTTAAAATAAACATTTTCTCTTTCAGTTTCCAAAGCGTTTTGATATGCCCTTTAAATTTTAACATTTTTTGCGATTAACCGATGATCGAAGATGCAATGCATGTATAATTTCGCAAAAGATAGGTCGATGAATAATTCGTTGCAGCTACTTTTTTCGAGATTTTAACATGGACTGGCGTTGTTGTTGCATTTCTTTCACCAAATCAGTTTTAAACCATCTATACAACTATGTACGTACTAATGACGACGCCACTGTTGTATGATGTGGTAAAAAGATCGAAGAATTGCCCGCTCAACTCAATATTCGTTGTCATGAAAAAAAAATGACGTATTTTTTACTCAGAATTTGTTGGTACGGGTAAATGGCTTGGCAACAGTAACTGCCAGTCGTTTTCCTGTGAAACTGTGTAATTTTAGTAAAATGTGTCTAATAAAAAAGTAATATGAAATTCTGATATTTAACAACCAAGAAGTTATATGAATTGCGATAAGTTTTACTATATGGTAAGTATAGATACATCTTACCAAGCAGATATCAACATATAAGATCTTCAGGTCCCTTCGATCGTATAGGCATTAATTTGACAAATTGCTCGTTTGTTAGAGAAGATGAGTTTTTGTTCGATCAATCTCGATACTGGGAACAAATTTAAAAAAAACAAATTCGAATATTCTTGGCATGGCTGAAATCTCTAAAGCGGTTTTGATCGTTTTTTAAACCTGAATTGATAAATTTGTGCAAATAAAACGAGTATTTAATCTGAGTCAAACATAAGCTAAGACAATGTAAAACAGTCAAGATTACTACCATGTATGGAAAAAGGTCATGAAAGGTCAAATAGCCCTAAAATATTTGTCTGGGGGAAAATCTGAACATGGAAATTAAAGATAATTAAAATTTGAACATAATATCAAAGTCTCATCAAGTTTCTTAGTATGGATTTTTGCAGCAGCCAAATGAAGTTTTCTTATATACCATAATCAATAGAATTCAACATTTTTGCAAAATATGTTTAATTCTCTTGAAAATTTATTCAGAAGACTTAACCAATGGTTAGAATTGGTCTTAAAATAAGAATTGGAACTGTTTAAATTTTTAATTCTATAAATATATGCAAATTTAAGAAACGTTTCTTTTTTGGTAGTGTTCTTGACTGTTAAATTCCCTAGGTAATGCCATATTGTTTTGTGTTAAATTGGCGTTTTGTCAAATATACACTATTTTACGTGCGGTATTATACTATTTGCAAATGTGGAGACTCGCGCAGAAATAGAATTAAAAACAAAAAGCACACGTTACAAATGCGTGACATGCATATGTGGTGTAGACCATAAATTAATATTAGTGATATTTTATTATATACTAGAAATAGAAGAACCAATGGTCCGTTAAGCAGTTAAATGTTATTTTACATGGACATGTCTTGTTTTAAAGAAATCGTTCCTTAGATGTTGGCTACTGGTCAGAAAATAACTAATTTCATATGTAAATGTAACTAAATGTAGTTAATGTTTATATTTAAAAATAAGTTACATGAAGGATGATAAATTCTGCGACGTGTGCAGTAAGCTAGAGAGAGAAAGAGTGAACATCTGGTCCTTCTCATGTTTCTAACTAAAGGAGTTGGGCTGTCAGAATTATATTCTTTTTGATGGACACCGGAGCGGTCTCCTGGATCCGACCCACAGTACTGACCCAGTGCGATCTTCTGGTGGCGGAAAGTAGAAGACCTCTCGTCAAGGGTTTGAGTCAAGTTATGATAGAAAAAACCTTGAGGTGGACCATTGAGGTTGACCTGTGTGAAGAGTGCCATGCTCCTTGCACGTAAAAGACCACTTCTATTATTTTCAACAAAGCAGGTTTAAATGGCACTACAAAAGGCAAAGCTTTCGTAACTATCCTTAACTTCCTTCTTCATTAGCAGTCAAAAACCGTTGCCCTGTGTGCCCCATCCATCCCGACTTTCAATATAACTACATGTAAATTACATGATGGTTTTTATTTTTATTGTCCTGAATATGCATGGAATATTTGGTACTGAAGTTAAGCAATAAACAATGAATCGTCAATTTATTTATTTATTTTATTTGTTATTTCGTTTGTTTTGGGTTTATATTGCCAATTTTCCAGATCTTTTACAAAGGTCTTATTCATAAATAAGGAATTAATTTTGCTCTTTTTGCATGTCCTTTCTTTAAATAATCAAGTTTTGAGAACGTTGACCGAGCGTAAGAGCAGGTTGCTGGTATTAAAATATTTCACAGAAAACCAGAAAAGGGCATACAATAGAAGGAAATCCAAAACTAAACAATTACGAAAAAAGTACCTAAAATTTGATTACACTTGTACAATTTCATGTGTGATTCGGATCAATTATAACTGTTTCTCTATATACAACTTTAGACGAACCAAAGCAATAAATCGACAGTATTGTCGCCTCTGTAGAATGTTGTAGAATATTTAATATTTAAGCTTGTTAAAAACAATATGTTTTTGTTTAAAATTTTTAAACTCGGTCGCGAGACAATATCTGTCATTGTAGCAAGAAATTTTAAAACTACAAGACAAAAATAAAGAATCAATTGGTAGTTCGTGTTTGTTATTTGGTATTCTGTATGATGAGATCATTTAAACTATTGACCGGTAGATAGTTTCGGGGACTGTTATCAAAATTCCGGGCCGTTCCATCATAGTCATTAGAGATATCAGGTTACGGAGACTGGTCATTACATGGCCGTTAACTATGTGCAGTCACGTATATTTAAATGACGTCATAATGGTCAGTATTCAGGATTATTTCATATTCTACATTTATGTTATAGCTATTAAATGATTCAAAATTTGATTTTCAAGTACTACTGCTCTTCGTCAGCAAGCATGTTCAATGTACGAATTGTATGATAAAATCTTTCAACTGGAAGTTTAATGAAGTTTTAAAAGTGTTATTTGAAAGGCTGCCATTGTTATATATACTCTCTGGATTCCTCTTCGGTATATACTTCAATTAACCAGGCTTATCCTCTGCGTGTGAACAAGCCATAATAGGATTTTTTACAATTAGGCTGATCAGATCGTAATATTTTCTGTCATTTTCTTAAAAAAGGTCACAAACCAATACCTTTGAAAATTTATGTTTCGAATTTCGTTTTTTCATTAGGTAATTTTTGTTTTGCTTGTGAATATTTTTAAAGTAAACACGATAGGTTATCACCGAAAAAAATTGGATTAAAGAGTAAGAGTTAATCGGTCAGAAAATAAGGTTTACACTAAGCTTTTGTTTATATAGTATCAATAGCACTCTTTAGGAGAATATATAGAACACAAATCCAGTCATATTTAAGTTTTGAATCATTATATTATGTAAACAAAGTTTAAATGTATGTAAACAAACAGATCTTGAAAAAAGCGACATTCACTTAAACATGGTACTAAATGTTTTGTCACTAACTAAGAATTTGGTACTACATAATACACGTTTACCAATTTTACATAGTCGTTTTATGAAATTTTGTATTTCGGGGCCTTTTACAGCTTCCGTTATAGTATAAACTTTGGTTCATTATTGAATGCCACATCTCCTATTTTTATATTGTGAATTGTTGCCTTATTTCTCCATCTTTATTTGCAATATTTTATTTTAGTAATGTATAATGAAAGTCAATGTATAGTTTATCCTCTGATGAAAATGGTAGTTATTCTATTATTTATGTGTACTTTAAAATTTCACATTCGGTAATGTATTAGGGTTAGAGAATTTATATATACCGATTGTAGTGTTTTAAGGTTAGACAAGAAACATAAACCAATCAGCATCCTGTAGCCCAGTGGTTGTTGTTGTTTTGTTGGTCATTTATTGTTATATGTTCACCATTTTTGCTAGATTAGGTCGATTTGTTGTGTTTTGTGTATAGTTTCAGAATTTGTATTTCAGGGCCTTTTACAGCTTTCGTTATGGTATGGACTGTGGTTCATTGTTGAAGGCCATAATGGGACCTGTAGAAGTTAAAATTCTACTATCACTTGGTGGGTGGTTGTCTCATAGACAATCATGCCACATCTCCTATTTTTATATCCAATCTGGGTTTAAATATTCCCTCCATAGATTTTATGGTCGCAAATAATGGATCCGTGGATCCGTGTGGTATTAGTTTATTACACCTATTTGGAGGCCGGGTTGCGAATCCAAAAAGTCTGGATCCGCCTCTGGGACCTATTTCTGGTAATTCAACATTCAAGTTTACCTTTTCTCTGTTTGATGTTTCCCGGGTTAGACTTGGAATTCCACGACATGTTTGGAAGGGTGGAACTTAGAAAATTTCGTAATAATCTTGTCTCTGCCTATAAAAGGTAAACAAATCGGGTAGGGTCTATCTTGAAAAGTTCGCATGTGAACAGTTTCTTTCTAACCTCAAAATGGAAATTCATAAATGGGGATTGACTTTAAACGACTTAACGATTTCTGTCTGCCCCTTTGGTATCTTCGAATTCCTTTAAAAAAAAACTTCCAGAGTGGAATGTGAAAGTGAGCTACTACTTCGAGAGAAACTTTAATAAATCTGCATATTATACCCGTATGGGTTAAAAATATAATTTAGACATGTACAATTACAAAAATAGTAATAACGCACATATACTATTGGGGTGTCGGACTGAGGGGTACACCCCGTCCATGGAACTGCGAACATATGTTCCACATCGGTCAAAGTTTATCTCCATTTTTCTATGCAATGTCTTGTGTATTAAAAATATACATGTACAATGCGTATTTGTGCGTTATGGGGTGTCCCCCTCAGTCCGACACCCCAATAGTCCGACACCCCGTTAGTCCGACACCCCATTTGTCCGACGCCCCGTTAGTCCGACACCCCATTAGTCCGACACATTTGTAATATAAATCT
>JAULBM010326653.1:0-13236 GCA_032357055.1 Geukensia granosissima | reverse complement strand
TCCCATGAGCCCATCAAATTTTGAGCCCATGAGCCCATCCCATGAGCCCATCCCACAAGCCCATCCCATGACCCCATTAAATTAAGAGCCCATAAGCCCATCCCACGAGCCCATCCCATGAGCCCATCCCACGAGCCCATCCCATGTTTTCTAGTATGCCAACTTGTTCAATGTGTGAGAACAGATGCTTGGTATATATGATAACTTAATTGATGACACAAGACTTGTACTTCTGGTGAAATCAAAGTATATCATCATTACCTATCTGTTATAATGACATACTAGCCTACTTCGATGGAGTTTTGGAAGAATCAATCTTTCCTCAGATTTAACATACAGATAAGATCATTTGTTAATTTTTAATAAAACTATCAAAGAAGAAGAATAATCCAACTTGGATCTATCTGTTAAATAATATAAAAGTCAATGTACAAGGACTATAAAGGCCAATTTTCGTGATCTATCACTTGTTGAAAACCTTATGAAAACCTCGAGATTCAAAAATTTCCCCCATATCTGATGAGAGGTTACTTCTTGAAATGTACGTATAACATACGATAATTCTACATACTTTAAATGCAGAAATTATTGCAATGTTTTTATTATAGTGAATAATGCGACAAGAATTAGAACTTGCATTCCGAAATAGTTTAGTTACGTTGTGTTACACTTTTCGAGATTTCGCAAAAATAAAACGCATTATCGTTGCCATTTGAACATTTGCAATAATAAATCCATGCAACAATTTCTGAATTTACAGTATTTATTCAACATTGGTAATTTTATATTTACAGATATGAAGTATGTACCCCATATCTTCCTCTTTTAACAGTCAAAATAAATTGGGCTTAGCAATTAGGTAATGTAGTAACCCTAAAAGTTTCGTTTAAATTTTTTTCTAAAATTCAATGCAAAAAAAAGGAATACTTATGGGGACAGTAATCTTGTTGAAATATTTGACTTTTTGCACGGAAAAAAATCCTTTCAATGATCAATAACCACGAAACAATATCAGCAGTTTGCTTACTATGTGAACTATAGTGAGCCAGGGACATATATCTCTATATACCCCTGAGTGAGTAAAGCCCATTTCAAATGGTAAAGTATAATTTACCCCCATTGATGTTCAAGGTTAAACCTATGGAAATTTTATAGAAAATCCTCAGCTTTAACTACTATATGAATTCTCTCCTTAAATGTGTATATAGCAAACTTGTAAAGTAATGCATGCGCTCCTATCAATATTTTTCAACATTTACATTACTTAGAATTGCAGAGTACATTGGCAAAAATCATTTGGTATTTGAGGTTCAATCGAACTTACCTTTACTTATAGAATGGTCTGCATGAACAATTTTTGTTTAATTGATGTGTATGATAAAGATAAGTGATATGAGTGGATGCATAATTATATTACAAATCTTATTTTTGAATTTCTGTTGCAAATTCTAAACAATAAAACGTGGGGAATTTCAGTATATTTTACATAGACGCTAATGGGGGCACATAATCCTTAGGCGTAATCACTAGTACTTCAATGCTAATTTCTCTTCTAAGTAGGCTTCATCTGGGCTTGTGTGTATGGGTATACTATTTACTATAGTAAAATATATATAAAGACCTTTTAAGAGGTTAATAGATACAATGACCTTTATCACAATTTAAACTAATGAGGTCCGACCTTATCATAAAAAGTTTATATATCTTGTTGTTAGTTATTATTGCCTGAGGTGCCACTTGTAATTTATATCTGTATTGTAGATAAGGTGTACATTTCTTTATCTGACATCATGATTATACCAAGTATCAAATGTACCAAATTGGAGTCATCTAATATGTTACATACACAGTCAAACTTGTGCTAAGAGGTCACCCCGGGAAGAAGTCCATCTAATACATTAGATACACAGTCAAACTTGTGCTAAGAGGTCACCTCGGGAAGAAGTCCATCTAATACATTAGATACACAGACACACTTGTTTTAGAAGGTCACCTTTGGAAAGAAGCAAAAGTGGCCATTTAAGACAAGTGACTTCTTAAATAAAACTCATTCATGATAAAATGTAAACAATGGGAAATGAAAAAGGTTAAAATCAATTTGCTGCTTAATACACTCATACACACAAGCCCTTATCAACCGCTACTTAGTAGCGAAATTATCATTGTAGTCAATGAGCATATCATCTTTCACTTTGTGCCTTGTGTGATAGAGTGAATAGAGGTGACTCCATATGCAGGTTTGATTGTCATGTCATTCTTAAAAAAGTTTGGAGGGAATGTTTTTGGTTCTTAGAAAAACTTAATATATAATCTGCATTTAAAACCTTTAAAACTTTACAGTTTAATCAGTTTGAACCTAACCTGTGTTGAACAGTCACCTATTTTGACATATGAACAGTTAAACCTCTATGAAGCTTACCTGTGTTGAGCAGTCACCTATGTTGACATATGTACAGTAAAACCTATATGAAGCTAACCTGTGTTGAGCAGTCACATATGTTGACATATGCACAGTAAAACCTGTTTAAAGTTAACCTGTGTTGAGCATTCACCTATGTTGACATATGTACAGTTTGACTAAAGGTAACCTGTTTTGAACATTCCCCTGTGTTATTATGCAAATTTTTTCATGTCATAACATTTAACTGTTTATTATAGATTGACCTTTTAAGAGGTCATTTGTTTTAAAAATTTTCAAATCCTGTTGAATATAGAATTTCTTCTCATGACAATGTTTTATACTATGCCAATAGTAAGCTATCTCTGACCACATCAGCAGCTATAAAACTGACCACCTGTGAAATTGTTTTATCAGTTTGCGATAAGATTTTTCAAAAAAAGATATGCACCCAGTCATGCCAATCAGTCAAAATCTCTGAGATATATAAGTTAATTAAGCTTTGAGCTTTTTTTATTAGTCTTCAACCCTGTCAACATTTTTTGCTTCATATTTCAGCAGAATTGTATTGATGGTTTACATTATTCCTATGAATTACATAATTCTGGATTTGGATATATAATTGATAGACAGCAACCCAGTACTGGTATGTTGAAGTAAAATTAATGCTTTCAGTTACTGTATGTAAAATGCACAATTGCACTTTCAATGCAATGCCCAAATTTTAGACAGAGGAAACACAAATTATATATAATTCAAATTTGCTTTTTACACAGTAAATTAAAATTATTAACAGCATTTATTACAAACACTTCAATAAGAAAATGCTAAAATCTAAAAAAGTTTTAAACAATCGGCAATACAAGAATATGGTCAGGAAAGCTTGTAAAATTTTAATACCAAACTAAAAATATAAAACTTGTTATTGTAGCCTTCGTAAGTTCAGCTAAGGTTGATTTTTTTGTAATAAAATGTCACATTTTCTTCAAAATTATATGAAAAAACAGCATTTAAGTTTATCAAAAACAATTGATTCAATGACCTATTGTCTTTTTGTTTGGTGACCAAGGGTTACTGTCTGGCCTGTTATTTGTGCTCAGTGTAGAAATTTCCTGAGTCAAAAAAGTTAAATTTAATTCAGTCAAGCACTTTTTTGACTCAGGACATTCCTATCCTGATAAATATGCATTACCTGCATTTGTATAATGAGTGCACAAAGGACAAGGTATGATAAGGACCTTATCCGGATCATAATTCAATGTGAACATTTAAAGTTACTTTTATTTGACCCATTTTTGTGTCAGGACTGCAAAATCAAGACATAGGTACTATTTTAGGGCATCAGAGGCAGAAGTTTTTGTCTTGCCTAAGGTATTACTTTATTTGATACAGGCAAGATATTTAAGTTTCACACCTGTCTTGAAAGCTCTATATCTCTGAAACTAAAACCATTGAGCATCAAATTTGGTTGCTTAGAATACCTTGTACATACAGTAGATAATATGGAATAATTTGATAGTTAGTCAAGTTATACACAAAATGTAAAGTTTAAAAGTATTTTTCTATAAAGAAGCAAGTTATTTAGATTAATTCCAGACTCAAATAGCTTTGTAACCAGTCTAGCCCTTTAACAGATTTGTATGCACTGCACTAAATTCTATCCAGGTAATGTTTCAATAAGTGAAACTGAAAGACAAGGAATTTATTTATGCCCTTGCTTTCTTTCATTGATTTTATAGTCTTAGACTTTAACCAAAATTTAAGTGGATAGTGCTGTTTGCAAGATTTTACTTATCCTGGGTTTCCTTTTAGAAAATTTAATTATACATGTACATGTAAGATCTGAAACTGCATACTTTTAATAGTCATTAATTTTGTTTTTGTTCACCATTTTTCAATAGATAAGGTTGATTTTTTTGTTTTATGAATAATTTCACATTTGTATATTTTGGGGCCTTGTACAGCTTCCGTTATGGTGTGGACTCTAGATCATTTTGAAGGCTGCAATGGGACTTGTAGAAGTTTAAATTTGACTTCATTTGGCGGATAGCTGTCTCATGGACAATCATGCAACATCTCATATGTTTAAATTTGATAATTATCTTGGTGTAGTAAAATATTCAATACACCATGATTTTGTATAATTTTTGTATGATATTTTATTGTATCTTGTATAAGGGATTGTTTGAAATATTTTATATTCATTGTAATGTCTTGTCATTTTAGAATTATTCAGTACATTTAAAAAGTTATAAACCACCTTTAAAATAAATAAATCTTTTCATAATTTTTGAGTACGAAAGTATTTTCATTGAAAATATACATTATTTATTTTGCTAATAATTTATATTTGTAAACATTGAGCTGAATAAATAGTAATGCTTATCAGCAAGTTATTTGTTATGTGGAGACTGAACCCTTATTGGTTAGTTGGAAACCTATCTAACTGAAACTTGTGTCAGCCAAACCCAGTCCAATTAATCTGAACTGAATTCTGAATTAACTTCAAATCTGATTTATCCCTGGGTAAGCAGGAGACCCATCTAAACTGAATCCCAGTAAACCAGAACCTGTCCCCCAGCCCAGAGCAAGCCATTTATTAGTTTGAACAGAACCCTGAGTAACCATGAACAATACTGAATTCTGAGCTATTAGAACATAAATCTGGCTCAACTGAATCATGAGTGCTATGGAAACCTAAGCCAAACCCTTTGTAAACCAAAAATCTATCTAAACTGAACCCTGAAAAACCAGAAACCTTTCTAAACAGAACCCTGAATAAACCAGAAATATGGGTGGAGGTGAAAATTGTAAATGTCCTATATACACAGTTAAGACAGAAGATAAATGCTCTCAGTCAGTATGGAGACCCAG
The DNA here is from genome assembly GCA_032357055.1 of Geukensia granosissima. Classification (NCBI taxonomy): domain Eukaryota; kingdom Metazoa; phylum Mollusca; class Bivalvia; order Mytilida; family Mytilidae; genus Geukensia; species Geukensia granosissima. Next base: position 7,964 of record JAULBM010326653.1, on the reverse strand, counting down.
AAACAAGTTATAAGGTCATTGGCTGCTACCATCAAGGAATAATGTTGTAAGGTCACTGACCCCTCCCACCAAGGAATGCTGCACTTGGGTATAAGGTCATTGGCCCTCCCACTGAGGATTTGCTGTACCATCAAATCAGCTGTTTTGTTTTAAATTAAATAACAGAGCAGCGTCCAAATAGGAAATGGAAAAACATGAATTGGGTGCTGTGGGAATGATAGCTATCAATACACAGGAGCCCTGCATTTCTGCATCTGTGTTTATTCTGATCATGACATTATTTAAACAGGTGAGTGATACAGGTTCTAAAGAGTTTCCTGTTTAATAAATTATGCAAGTTTGCACATTGCAAAATGACAATAGTTCAGTCATTTTCTTGATATGTTGTTTAATGTAGTATTGTGTTAGAAAATAATTTTTTGGCTTAACTTGTATTCAGTAGAACACATATAAACAAGAAATGAAATTCATCACCTTTAGCATTCCTACATCAATATGGGGTAATAGACCTTCCTTCAAATAGTCAAAGCAGAAAATTTTTCTAGAAGTGTTTTTATTTTCTAAAGCCTTGTTTGAAACATTTAAAAAAGACAAGTTATAGCTGTCTTGTATAAATGAACTTATTTAAGATTAGTATATTTTGTGAAATTCTATCGAAAACGTATACCAGGTAGTCATAAATGCACACATTAAAACTGTGTATGATACAAGAATATCAAAGTTGTCAATTTTCAAAATTGAAACTCTGCATATTATGGAGTTATTACAACACATCACGGCAAAAGAAAGTAGTTGGCATGTTTTCTACATTTGATATCAAATCAGCCCACAGTACATCAATTGTAATTGTAAAATTGAATTTTTAATTTTTCCCCTTTATCATAATGCAGTTTAGCATGCAAAGATCAAATTTAACTCACAGCATGAGAAAGCCTGTATGTAACAGTACAATAGTCTGTAGCTTCCACCCAAACTAAGGAGACGTTCTACTGTCATGATTCTAACCTCAAATATAGAATTTCAGATTTTTAGGGTGTTGCCATTTAAAAGTGCTTAAAATTTTATTGATGTAAGGTGTTAAATTACTCAATATGATATACCTGGATTATTCAAAGGAGCACTTTTCACAGGTACCCGTTAATTAAGGGATGACACTTCTGAAACTTTAAATATGTAATTTTTCTGTAATTGGTGCAGACTTTATGGGTCTTTTTATGGTGATTTATATTATCGATGACTTTTGTATTGTTAACTTTGTTGTAACAAGACCTGATAATTGTAGGATTGAATTAATTAGGCAATGTAATTACCTGTGAAGTTAATTGAGCAAGAAGATTTTTCCTTGTGTGTATTGTTTATCGCATTGGACTTAATCTAGTTTTTACGAGATTCTGGAAATTGTAAGTACAAACAAAAGTCATTGTTGACATGTATTGGAATACTTTTTTGAAAACAAAATAATGCTGCATTTACCAGGATATCTCAGAACCTGAAACAATTTCCTAAAATTTGTTGACAAATAAAATCCGTTTATGTAATACTTATTGAAATATCATTGGCCAACATGGTGGAAAATTAGAATTCGTCTTTTTGTATCTATGGATTTGTAAGAGTTGTCTCCCATAAGGGACGGTAAATCAGGTGAAATTTAGGTTTTAATTTTTTATTTGAGCTACAGATTTAATGTAATATTTTTGTTTATTTTACAATGTGCATCAGAATAATTTTTTTCTCTTGGTAAATATATGGATTTTGTGAAAAATAACAATAAACAGCTATTTTGAGACACTGTCCCACATGGGAGATAACTCTTACAAAAACATACAAATTACTGATGCATCCCGGGTAAAGAAAAAGGGAATTGGCAAATGTAAATGAACTAGAAGAAATACTTCACCGGTATTTTTGCTCATTTTGAACTATCAAAAATAATATTTAATTATTTTTTGGTTTCTGAACATCAATCTTTTCTGTGGAATTGCTTTGCAACATAAGATTTTTACATCAAAATTTATCATTTCAATTTTTGTGGTGTCTTTATAACAGCTAAAAACCACAAATTTTCAATTTAATCAACACAGATAGTTGTAAAAAGTTTGTAAAGAGGATTTTATTTAATATTTGGAAGATTCTTGTCTCTGTGGTTCACGGTTATCTTTATTAATCTTTATGTTTTGACTAATAACAAGAATGTATGTTTTGGAGATTAGCTCTGTCAAGAGATTTGATAATTCATATTTTGGCAGTCTGTTATGGCTGATTTTATGCTTACTTACATTTGGTGAAAGAAACCTTGCATGGTCTGTGACTTCTTCATAAATTGATAGGCCAAAGTAATATTTCTGTGTCTTGCTGGTTTCTTAATGCATCAGTAGATTTGGTTTTTGTAGAACAAAGATTTAAGAGGTTATAGATTTTTTCTAACCATGGTCCAAAAGGTCATGATTGTTTGTCCATATCCACAAAATATCTAAAATATCTACTAAAACTGCTTGGTTAGTTTGGTAGAAACTTTGGTGGAATTTTTGTTGCACGAATTTTCTTCTACAAAGATTGCTGCATTTACTAGAAAAAGAAGGTGAAATCTTGTTAGCTCACCTGACCAAAAAGGTCATATGAGCTTTTCTCATCACTTTGCATCGTTTTTCTGTTGTTCATATGTCCATTGTCCGTCCTTCTGTCAACAATTACACAAAAATCTTCTCCTCTAAAGTGACAAAGCCAATTTTGATCAAACTTTGGTGGAATGGTTCTTGTGTTTCTCCTGTTATTATTATATCTGGCACCCCTACTGGCCTTCCCAGATGGCCACTGTTACTAAAAATAGAAAAAGGGGATGGTATATTTAAAAAATTATGTCTGAAACTACTGAGCCAATTGCAACCAAACTTCGGTGGAATGGTCCTTACATAGTCCTCTACCAAAATTGTGTCTGGCCCACCGACCAAGATGGATTGATTGTTGCTTAACACCACAACAGCAAACCAAGATGGACACTGTTAACAGCCGAACTCAGTTAAATATATAACCGAATGGGAAATACACTTGAAAATCTTTGTGTCTTAAACTACTTAGCCAATTGCAACCAAACTTTGGTAGAGTGGTCCTTACATGTTCTTCTAACAGAATTTTGTTTGGCATTCCCGCCTCTAATCAAGATGACCCCCACTGCCAATCTTAGTTTACCATAGTACCCTATGGGGAATTCACTTGAAATCTTCTCTGAAACTACTGAGAAGATTTCAACCAAACTTGGGTCTTATGGTCTTTATATTGTCCTCTACCAAAATTTTGCCTGTCATCCAGGCCAAAATGGCTGATGCAGCCAAAAATAAGTTTATCATTGGACCCTATGGAAAATCCTTGTCAGAAACTACTGTGCCCATTGCAACCAAATTTTAGCAGGATGTCGATAATCCTTACATGGTTTTCTACCAAATTTTGTTCAGAGGTCCCACACATCAACCAAAATGGCTGCCACAATGATACCTAGTTTATCATAGGACCCTTTGGGAAAGTTTGTTGAAATGTTCTTTATATATTATGTTCTGCATCCCTGTCTGCCAATTTAGTTGGCTGTCACAGCCAAAATGTTGTAAAAAAGGACTGTAAGAGAAATTCACTTTAAAATCTTATTATGTGATACTACTGAGCCAGTTGTTCTCAACCAAAATTTTGTACACATTCCATCCTGGCAAGGATCAGTGAGGAGTCTCTTTTTTAGGTGAACAATTCAGACTCCTGGGAGCCTCTGGTATTAAAATTTTCTTGTCTAAAACTAGTCGCAACAATATTTAATATTTAGTGGCATAGTCTTGAGATGGTTCCCTACCAATATTTTGTCCAACAAAGAAGTCTTCCAACCACGAATGGCAAGATGGCCACCACAGTCAAACTTAAGTTTTACATAGGACCCTTATGGAAATTCACTTGAAAATCTTCTTGTCGGGTACTAATGAGTCAATTGCAACCAAACTTGAATGGATTGCTCCTTAGGTGGTCCTACCAAAATTGTTTTTAGTATTCCTGCCAAGGAACCAAAATGGCAACTGTTAGAAATAGAAAAGGGGGTGGTGTGTTTCAAAAAGCTTATTGTATGAAAATTCATATATAGATGTAGATGATTGTCAATGACGCTTCAAAATTCTTGTCATCATTGGGTAAGTTTTAACCAAGCATTGGTGGAATAGTTGTGAGTAGGTCCTTTTCTAAAATTGTGTCTGACATCCATTTGTGCCATCCAAGATGGCCACCACAGCCAAACTTCTTGTACACTTAAACCCTGAGTATTGAAATTCACTTCAGAAACTTTTTATGTGAAACATTGTCCATCAATCCTTCCTGAGAAACAATAATGGTTGTAAGGACCAGTGTTGAATCTCTGTCAGTAGAGCCCAGAGGTGTCAAGTTTTGAAAAGTACTTTGAGGGAGTTAATCAAACTATAGGCGACCATTATAAAATTTTTACCAGAAGTTCACTTACCATGACCCAGGCACATCATATTAAAATTGCATATCAGGTTTAATATTATTAAAAAATTTTGAGCTGATTTTACAAAATATAAGTCGTTGTTGGATTTTCATATAAATTAGATAAATTGCATTTATTTATTATTGTGATTCTGAAACTTCACTCCAAAATGCTTGATTAATTTTTGGGATTTTAAGAAAAGCTGTCTGGAAATATAGTTAACAGATATAAGAATGCAAGTTCTAACTAATTTTTGCAATTATCACTCAGTCGCAATATTCACAATAATAAAAACATTTCGCATTAATTTCTGAATTTACAGTATGTCACTAGATTTAATAATTTTGGAATTATTTTCTTCTTACACAATGCAAAACTGATGCAATTAGACTGTTTATAGCAGTTTTATTGTAGTTAAAGTAGGGTCTTGCTATGATTTTGACTACTGCACTATGCTATTTTTAGATTAAGTGTTGTGTAACCTTAAATTTGCAGGAGGCTCCTGCCAAGATCGGGAGACTTGGCACCTCCTGTTGAGCCATATGTACAGGCTTTTGAAACTCTGGTTTTCAAGCTTGTGATTTGTAACTTCTGATATCTGAGGAAAATCTGAACTATTAAAATATAGCTTTATATGCATTCTGTGTCTGTCTGTCTGTCTGTATGTGTGTGACAGTATATTGTTTGGTTACAACAGAATAAATGTTGCAGATTTTGTTTGACCTCGTATTTGATATCACTTAAAATTTCACAAAAATTTGTATGTCTAAGATTGATCGTAAGTGTAGAAACTTATTGTGACATCCTAATTTATGACAGAAGTTACTCTTATGACATTCTGCGAAATTGACAGCCGATTTTGTTCACAAAATTTGTTAAAACAGAATATAACAGTGTAGAATGGGAGTTGACAGTGTTGCTAAAAGTGCCAAAATGAACTCCAAAGTAGAATCATATTTTTACTCTTTCTGACCCTAAAAATATATTGATTGTAACTGTCATACAATGTACCATGTAGGTCAATGGTCACAGTCACATGGCCAAATTTTGGGATGCCTTATTGGCACTGCTTGTATTTTTTATTAGCCATTTCATTTTAACTTGCATCAAGAAAAATGCCAGTTAACAATATATTATCAAGTAAGCTTCAGACTAAGATCATGGGAAGCTTTAATTTACTTTTTTGTTGGTTACAAACAATTAGTTTTATTGAAAAGTAGAAATTGGGGGGAAAAGGAGAAAAAGTAGCAATTGATCATGGACAGATTGGATTGATGCCAAGACAGTGCCATCCTAAATGTTTTAAAAATTGTTTGCTAGTTATATATACCCTGATTAAGATTAGATAAGCAGTCTGATATAGTGCTGTTTTTTATGAATATCTTGATTTTTTTTTGCTTATCCTTAATATTTAAGCAAATATGGAGAAATGAATAGGATACTTTAAGAGATGGATCAACATAAGTAAAGTTTACCTGCCCAAATTGTGCATCATTTTCCACTGTGTATCACAAAATAAGACTGAATTTATAACTGCAATAAAGTTTGAGTTATACCCCTTTATAATGTATTAAAATATTCTGGCAAAGTAAATGAAATTTATTTGATAACACCATATCAGTTTTGAATTTATAAAATATAAGTTACAAAATACAAAATTACCAATGTTGAATAAATATGGAGAATTTTGGTATGCTTTTTGTTCATTTCTAGGAGTAACTTTCATCAGTAGCATTAGGACCAAAATAATGGAAGCATCAAGATCCAAACAAAACAACTTTTGTCCGACTCTTTATAACAAATATAACCCTTTTTGAAAATACAAGTTGTTCCAATTTTAAACCACCACTCAAAGTAAACACTTTAATTCCAAGTGATTAAACTTCAGAACTTAGGTCTCACAAGAAGAGGTACTTACTTGCAAAAAAACACCTAAACTCACATTTAAAAGTAATTCATATTGTGAAAATTCTACTCTAGCATGGAGTTATGTAATAAACAGGTGTGAATAATAAAACAAAAAATTAATGATCTCATAACAAATTGGTGCTTAAGTATTTTATTTCTTAATCGTTGTCTTCCTGTAACCTGCTATAGTCATTAATGTGAATATTTATGATGTAATAATTTGTCTGTTGAAAAACTGGATCAATGAGCAGATCCCAGTATTTCTGTTGCCAAAAAAATAAGTTTTTGTATGCTTAAGCAATATAAATATGAAAAATAAATGTTCGCAGATAACAAGAAAGTTCAGACTATGTAAACATGACTTAAATCACCCAAACAGTCTGGTCTAGATATAGTGGGAAGCATACTTATGTTTAAGTACTTGTCATATTATATGTTTTGCATTAGGCATTGTATAATGACATATTGTTCTTTAACTGTTCTTTGGTTAGCCTGCTCACCTAAAGTATGGAAGGTCATGGACTCGTTCCCAATCCGGGTCAAACCAAAGATTTTAAAATTGGTATTTGCTGTTTCTCTGCTAAGTACACAGCATTTAGGAGTACGAGCAAAGACTGGTCTAGTCAGATAATGTGTCTAGGTAAAGTGGCATGTCTTCCTGAGGACTGTTAAAAATCAGGCTCAGCGTTTCAGTCTAGTACAAAGCAGGGTTCATTCATTAGCATCATTCATTTATCTGCTTTTGTCCTGAATATGCATGAAAAATTTGCCACTGGACATTTAACAATATTCAGTCAATCAATTAACTGTTCTTTATCCTAATAAATAATTTTGAATTTGAAATTGTGAATCTCTCCACATGGACTTTACCTAGGTAGGAATCCCACTTCTTAATACATTGTATTTCCATAATACCCATATTGAATGACAGATGTACCAGTAGAAAATAACTCAAATACAAAATGCTACAAGAGCTATTCAGAGAGCTGATTTAGGACAGGCACATGCAACTTGTAGTGGGATTAAACCCATTTTGTTGAGTACAATTAACAATTTCTCTTTTTTTCATGACCAACAGTGAAATAAAGCAAAAATAACACAATTAAAGCTACACTGTTTTGAGCTAACTAGCTCTAGGTATGCACCTTCATTTATTACTTTTTTGGCCAGTGTCTTAATTGAAAAAATCTAGCAGTTCATCTGTTTACTATCTGCCCTATTCAAGCTATTTAATACAGCCAAGTCATTTAACAAAATCTTGATGTGCCATGTGTTTGTTTAAACATTGTGTTTGATTTTGTATGTATTACTGTCGGGCAACTTATGACAAATTTTGTTAGATTTCTTTGCACGTGTATATCTGTAATTTGTTGACCTTACCCCGCATTTGTGTTCTTCAATGCACAGATGTAGTGTCGTCGACACCAAGCAAAGAATTCCGCTCAAACCGGTGCTAGGGGCCGTCTTGAACTTACAGTGAGGTGCGAGTTGTTACTCCGTTTTGAAGACCTCACTGTGACTTTGAGATGAAGAACAGCAATCAAAGCGCTGTTCCTTTGCTTGGAATTTTCTTGTACATATGAGA
>JAULBM010326642.1:0-13238 GCA_032357055.1 Geukensia granosissima | reverse complement strand
TCTCAAGTGCAATTACTGACCCAAGTTTCAGTTCCGTATTCCAAATAACCTAGCAGGAGTTGCATGACAAAGGAAAATGTACCCCAAGGCTAACTCTATAGCCCAACCCCTGGTGGCGTTATCAAAATTCCGAAACCTTTGGCACAGTCCCCACCCATAGTGTAATCAATGTTCCAGATTTCATCTTCCTACGTTGGATGGTTTCTGAGATTATCCTGGACATTAACGGCAACAGACGTACGTACGTACGATGAACAGTAAAACATTATCCCCGCGCTATCGCTTAGCGCGGTGATAAAAACCTTCAAGTCCCTCTAAAAAAGTAATAAAATTTAAAAAAACGACAGGGGCTTGGTAAAAAATTTACCAAGTGCTTTTTCTAGGTCGGAACATCGTTCTAGTTAGTTGCTTGATTTATGCCTTTAACCCCCCCTCCCCCCACCCCTATACTACATTAACAATAATTACGTTAAAAATAATTAATTTAACATTCTCAAACTTTGGTGGGTAGATCCTCTCACATTGCCTTTAAGAACTGCATCCAAGATAGCAATCACAAATTAAAAAAAGCTCTATACCTTGACTGAAACATAATCCAGAAGGGAATTCATGGGGGTTCATTTGAGCTGTTGAGTCACGATGTCTATCACTGTTGTTTCAAATGTTTCACTTTGACGTCTTAGATTAATAACTTAGTTTTACCAATTCAGCGCAACGTACTATCTGTTGAAAACAGTATTTAAATTTTCCAAGTTATATTTGCAGCTAATGCTTAACGATTTTTCATTTTAGGTATTGCATACCTTGTAAGTTTAGGATTTTTCATCTATATACATATCAACGAGGTCAGGATAATTGACACGTACGAGTACAACGCCACAAACTTCCCATGGTCTATTTTAATTACATCCATCGGGGCCCTTTTCCTTTTCGCTACCTTGATCCTTATGGTAATTGCCTTGTGTCGATGGAGGGATGACGACGAAGATAGTCTCGTCAGCTACGACGAAAAGAAGATAGTTGAATATCCAGCCGAACCTAGATACGTGTATGATAACCCAAAGCAGTACATTGCGGAACGGCCAATGGTTCACCAGGCCAGTAATAGGAGCTACATGTATGCAATAGATGCTCCAAGAACCACACAATATCAGCAAGTCACATACCCTGACACAATGTACAGACCATACTCCGCATCCAGGAGATATTAGATCTGTACATACGGTGCTGGTTACAAAGTTTTGAAAACGTAGTTAATTTTTGTTAGGGTATTACAGTGTTTTGTGTATAACCTTTAGTTATTGTTGACAGTTCGATGTTACGATTTTCTAAGTGTGAGTTCAAACAATTAATGTTAAAAGTGTAAAAGTATGTGTGATCGTTGATCTCCTTAACAGTATATATTTATATAATTTTAATGAAATACTAGTCGTTATAGGCATAATATATTTGTATCCTTATTTCATGTAAACTTTTCGATTCATTTCATGATATTTTTATATTCACTCCATTCCGTCATATATGACAAATTTTGTAATAAAGAAGTTAAACACGAACATATTGGTATCGGCTAGTGTAGATTACCCATGTGAGAGATCAAAAATGCATAGTCCAAAGAGATAAGACAAACATGAAACAAACCAAAAAATCAAACGAAAACAAAAAGAACAAAGGTTTAGAATTAAAAAAACAATAGTGGGATCAGGTGCTCACCTTTGAACTATTAATATCGCTTTTAGGATGTCAAGGGCTTGTGTAAGCAGTTGCAGTCATTATACGTCCATCGCTTGACCACATGCAGTTAAAAAAAATCTCATTTTTTAACCTCACTGTGCCAATAAGGGGTGGACTGGTCCTTGGGTGGTCCTCTATCAAAATTATATCTGCGGTCATCAGTCGCCAGTCATCTTTGAAAAGGTGCTTACCATAGGACCTTACATGAAACACGCAACACGATCGTCATGTTCAAAATGGACCTAAACTATAGCTTGATAAACGTCTGTTGATAAAAAACGAAATGCAAAGGATATTAGGAAAATGGTGTTGTGTGAGCAATACACGCCCCTGAGAGCCACTGGATTGTCATATTAATTTGGACCAAAAAATGACACAAGGAAGGGAATTGTATCAAGTAGACGCTTTGTTGCTTCCTCAGTATTACTGAGACACAATGTAGGAGTTAATTTACACAAACCCAAGCAACATATCATAACTATTAAATTATTAAAGTTCATTCTTTTTTTATCAACGAACTCTGCTGTTAGCTTTAGGCTTAACACAAATTTGCGGCATATTGTTAAAATGAAAAGACTACTGAACGCTATTTAAACTTAGAGATCCTACACTGCTAATTGATTTACACATGATTAAATGTCCCATTTCACTGTAAAGATTGTCATAATTCAACCGCCTCGTCATCTTTCGAGGGATCGACCCAAATTTTAAACCGAAAACGGCGTGGGGTAAGCGGGTATTTAAAAAAAAATATGACATTCTAGAAAAAAATAGTGCCTAAAGCTTGTTCACTTACTCATTTTCAAGACAGCTGGTTTCATGAAAACAAATTCGGGGAATAGATAAAGTTGCATTGGTCTATGTTCTTGAGAGATACATGTTAAATTTTCTTGAAACTCTTTAGAATACGAAAGTTAAATAGCCGTTTATATATATGTACATATTAAATACCATTATACTTAATACATATTAAATACCATTATACTTAGTACATATTAAATACCATTATATTATACGTGTATTTGGAACATTAAAAACGCCCACAGTATTGTTTGAAGTATTTAAACCAGTCATTCGACATTTTTTGATTAGTAGAAATTAGTAGTTTACAGTCATTTGATCAGGGCCGAAAATACCTAAACATCTGGCTGTCTAAAATCTGGACGTATAGCCACCACCTGCAAAGTTAGCCTCGTCCTCAGCTGTTGTATTTTGCTGTATAGAACCTAAGTTTACTTTATTCCAAAAGTTTGAATATTTCAAAAATAACAGTCTGGGAGTCTTTGGCAATCAGATACATGATTATAGGACATACAGTACCTGGAATATTAAAGTGAACCTTAGAATGAAGGTCAAAGTTACCTAATTAAGTTCGGATGCTGTCAGCCTCCCGATGATGTATTCCCACACCAAGCTACATGATGGTAGGATACAAAACTTGAGAACTAAACTCTGACGCAAAAGTAAACCTGAGTCCATAAAGCATGAAATACAGGTCAAAGTGACCAAATTTGGGTGAGATGCTGACATATTCCCAAAGTCGCATCCACATGCCAATCTAAATGATAAAGTATGTTTCACTGAACTGAGTCTCTCATGTTTTGGCTTTTATTTCTCAAAGCAGTAATAAAATCTGAAAAGGAAATTTAGAATGAGATTTAACTTTTTTACCGGCAATAGAATTTAGGGTTCGAAATATTACAGGTGTCGTTGTTTTACCTGTGCTCATGTGAAAATTGCTGATTTTTGTGAAAAATTTAAGTCCTGAAGACGTCTAAATTCTTGCATTTCTGGTACCGCCAAGCTTCTATTTCCTGGCACAACACACAAATATATGCCAATAGACATAAAACCTATCAAAATATTTTACATTTTCTAAAATTTATAAAATTCACAAATCCTGCGAGCAAAAATGGTTACAATTGAAAACGACAAATTTCCCAATTTTCCATGAGAGTTTAGAAACCCTTAGAATATGTATAAAAATTTCGAAATATACAAATGTTACCGGAACTTTTTCTTTGTTGCGTTCTATAAGAATTATGAAGATTCCTCCAAGGGATTTTTCTAAATTTAATAAAAAGTGAGAGACTCAGCTCATTGAAACATACTTTTGTAGGAGACACAGTAACAAGTTTTCAGCTCGTGCGTAAAAGGAAACCTGGGTCAATGAAGCATGAAATGTTGGTCAAGATGACATAATTTGTGTAGGACCCCAAGATATATCTCCACACAAAGTTGCGTTATTGTAGGTCATGTAGCAGCAGATGTCATATCGGACCCCAATCTGATATGAAGTCATTCAATCATGAAATATGAGTCATGTGACCTCAATTTGTTATGCACGTGAATCGCACTCTAATGCATATAGTTAATGCATATTCATGTCTACAATGATTATTAAAATATCCAAAACAGCAATTAACACCTATTGACAGCTACATAAAAAATGGATATTTGAATAAGGACAGAAATTCGACCTATTTATTAAGCTCAAGACAATTAAGAAAATGAAATGAGAGGTTATCGAACTACCATTGTAGATAGCTGAAGACACAGACTTGTGAAAAGTTATCAATGAACAAATATCTACAGTTTGGTTCCAAAGATGTCTCAGAGAATTGTCCTTCCTAAAGCCGCGTTTTTAAAACTAAATGAAGCTACGGTGTCTGCTTTTTAAAGATCATTCCACTTCTTTAATCACAATTGGCGACAGTTTCTGACCAAAAGACTTTTCAGAAAATTTGGCGCAGGCTTATAGTGTTAAACAAAGACCATCAACGTGAAGGGGAACTCCACTTCCAATGAATTTTAACATTTCAGTCAATGTTTGGTCTAATCTGAACTACTCATTTCAGACGATAAGCTTGAAATGAATGTGACGACCAGACGTTGATCAACGTGGGCGTCGGATACGATTCAGAAAGAGAATTCACGAAAAATAAAAGTAAAGGGAGTTCAGACAAAAAAAAAACACGTTCAGCAAATTTAATATGTTTAAAAGTCATATTGTTTGTAAGACACGGTCTTCCTGTACACTTCGGAGAGAAATCTGTACCAGTGAACATGTCTTCACTCATTAAACTGCTCGCCTTTTCTTTTACAGGGAAACGGATTAATAAAAGTATTTATGCTTTGTTTGTCTGGATTGTGTTTGTTTGTGTTTTATTGTATGTCAATATGCAATAAATATAGGTTAAACTAAAGGGAGCCTCCCAGGACCATTCAATCGCATTTTGATTATTCATTTATTACTGAAAAAAAAAGAAAATTGAGCTATTTCGAATCAACAAATGTCGGGATAATTTTCAAGGAAATTGCTTCACATCTACATTAAATATAAAAATAAGACCTAGAGGTCTCCAACAAGGATGGTATGGTTAAGCTGTTATGTGACTCCGGACATTATAAGACCTAGAGGTCTCCAACAAGGATGGTATGGTTAAGCTGTTATGTGACTCCGGACATTGCCTTTATCAACAAGGATGGTATGGTTAAGCTGTTATGTGACTCCGGACATTGCCGGTTAAGCTGTTATGTGACTCCGGACATTGCCGGTTAAGCTGTTATGTGACTCCGGACATTGCCTTTATTGATTGGTTAAGCTGTTATGTGACTCCAGACATTGCCTTTATTGATACCTTAACCATATGAATGTCACTAAATATTGTCCACCTGACGTATTTTTATTGATAATCCTGTATGTACGAGACCAGAACAAAATAATTTTTGGTTAACTTGGCATAGTCCAGAAAAAATTTGGCAGCATTAACATGTAGAACTCTAGTTTACGAGCTAAACTATGCAAGTATATGTCAATAATATAAGAATAGTATATGTGGCATGATTGTCCATGAGACAGCCATCCACCAAATGACAGTGGAACTTAAACTTCTACAGATCCCATTACGGCCTCCAACACTGAACCAATGTCCATACCATAACGGAAGCTGTAAAGACCTTGAAATACAAAATGTGAAACAATACATAAAACACGACGACATTCGACCTAATCTTATGATAAAATGGTGAATATATAACAATAAATGACTAATTAAACAACGATAATCACTGCGCTACAGGTTCCTGGCTTGGGACAGGCACATTTGTATGTGGCGGGGTTAAACCGGTTTGTGAGCGCTCAACCCTCCCCTAACCTGGGACAGTGGTGTGAAAAAACAACAATAAAAACACACTATAAAGTCGGTTGAAATGGATTTAACACTTGAGATCGATATTGAAACCCAATAACAAATAAAATTAAAGCCTAATACAAGATACAACAAAAGTACCAACCTCCAAAGTTTACTCGCAGTTGCTGCCTGCATGTTAAAACCAAAAAGCAACCGATCAGGAAACCAAGCTTTCCTTCACTACGGTGTCAATATAAACACGTCTAATTGAATTAAGTATTTAAATATCATTAGAAGTCAAAGAAAACATGGGTTGTGCAAATTCCAATATAAAATATATATAGACTGGAAGTAGAAAATGTTATAACAAGTTTATAAACTGTTTATTTCCGCATTAAGCTATTAGCAAGAAAGTCAATATTAGTTCCAATAAAAACCATATTTAAAGATTTTATAATAATGCTGTGACGATATCCTTTTCGGATGAGTTTATTAAGATGAATTTTAAGACCATGTGGATTTTATTTAAATTTCCGAGCTTTATTAACCACGTTTCCGTAAAAAGTAGGATGTGATACCCCATGTTTCATAAGGTGATTACAAGTACATCCAAAATTTGATACCAAATCTTTATATTTATGAATGTTTTAATCAATGTGTTGAAATAAAATCCTTGACTTAATAATTTTTCAGTTATACAGAGATTTGCGTCAAGTCATGTTAGAAACATTAAATCACAGAGACCGTTTATCTGGCTTAATGAGCGTTGATATATTTCATCACTTATTGTGTTGTTTGTATTTGAAGAACTGATAATTTAGAAAAATAAATTTTAGCATAGGTGCGGTATTTGCAAATGAGACCGAACACTATGTCTAACAATATGTTTACCAGCTTCCACAAATTCTACTTTTTTGGACAATATGATGTCCCCGTTGCCAGAATAAAATATAAAAATGCCTATTACCAGAGTAAATAATGGAACCTATATATATATTTTGATACATAAAAATACAATCTGTATTTGAAAAATGTATAACCCGGATCGGAGTTTTCAAACCTGTATATTACTGCCATTGCCTGATTCGTTATGTTTTAATCTGAAATAAGCAAAACGAGGATTTCCGTCAATTTAGCCGAGTGTGCTGTGTGTGAATATTTGTCATAATTGCCCACTTCTAGTAACAAATGATTTGGAGGTATGTTTGATTTAAATTAATTTTCAGCAGCTTTATTCAAAATTTTTCTCTCCCTTTCCTAGAACGACAAATTCTGCCTTTTAAACGATATATCTTCAATTTAAATGTGAATGCTTAACAAACCTTATTTCACTTGTTTTATTTTCTTGTATTTTTTCATTGTTTTTTTTTCAGAATTTCCATCTTGGTAATCTGCCAAAGGTGGAAAGTTAGTTGTAGGAATTTATGGAATCAAAGTTGTACCCAAGGTTTTATTTTCCAGTAGAAGTCCGTTGCTTTGATTCTAGAAATATATTCTCTTGATCAGATTTTGTTGTTCATTTTCCAAGTCTCGTTGATATTGTATTGAATCGTTGAATTGTCTTAATGTTCTTCGTGCATGTCCTTAAAATTTATTTATTTCCTTTTTATATTTTTTTCTACAAAACTGTTCTGAAACATTGTTTAAAATTCTCTGCTCTGTGTGTATATTGTTATAAGGAGTTTGGGTTTCGTATTTCTTTGGTAAAATTCTTGTAACATTTATAATGTTCGTATCACAACGCTGTTGAAGACTGAATCCCAATATCACATATTTTTCCTTTTGTTTTTGTCCTTTACGGATAAGTTTATAAAAATAAATTATAAGACCATGTGGATTTTGTTTAAATTTCCGAGCTTTATTAACCACGTTTCCGTAAAAAGTAGGATGTGATATCCCATGTTTTATAAGATGATTACAAGTACATCCAAATTTTGATACCAAATCTGTATTATTTATGAATTTATTGTTTAGTTTCTACTTGGTAGGGTGATATCAGTTTTTGGTACTACATTCCTTGGAAAAGGTTTGTTCTTGTGCCATATTTTTATTCTACTATGGACAGAAATTCAGTAAAGTTTGTGTCTTTTCATGGCCGCACTCTGTGTCATTTACTTGAATTACTTTTCGACCTATCATTTGTCATATGTTTTCCCCTTATAAATAATCGCTAATGTTTTAGGGTCAAGTTGAAATGTGGATGATTTATTGGCTTCTATTTTGTATTTTTATCTGTTCCTTAAAGTAACTGAATAAATATTTCAAGGATCGGTCCATTTTGGCAAGATTTGTATATGTGATCATTCAAGTCTCTTAACTGGTAATGATTACGCAATTCAAAAGCTTTGACCCAGGCCATAAAGCTTTTGTGTGATCTTACTAGAAATACTATAGTGGAAGCTCCTGGCAATAAAGTTCCCCAACAATCTGTCTCTTTAATGGGACATGTTGACCCTTCCCATTTGGGTGGGTATGAGTCTTTGACAGTTGATATTCATCAGTTTCCGAGAATTTTCAGAGTTCATGATTTCTACCCACTTGGTAGTCGAGCTTGACACTTTGTTTTGGGGAGCTATGAATAGGACAGTTTTGTGTTTCCCACATGAATCTTCCTCTCCAGGTAGGGGCAAACGCAAATATTTTAGAGCGCAAAAAATAAGAAAGCCTTGTTAACTGTGCATAAGTGAAAATGAAAAAAACTTTAACTTATTAATTTACGAATTATATAAGAGGGCTATCGAGATATATAGACTGCCCAAGTGACAAGAGTATGGACCGTAATCATATTGATTTTCGGTAAAGTTTTTATAGAATAATGGAAAATATGCCTCCCTGTCTCATTAAAAATCTGCAATTGCAACCATACTTTTAGCTATTCTAAAATACAAAATTCTGCAAGAATAAAATATTGGAACAGGAAAGGACTACATGATATTGAGTTTTTGTTCAAAATAAAACCAGGGGCTCTTGAAAGCCTGTATCGCTTACTGGTATAATAATGCCATGTCAAATATGAACAAGAGGGTAGTGCAAGTGAGAACAGGATTGTCTAAAGATAAGATTTTTTAATCATTTGATCAATAACCCATTATTGACTCTATCGACCATGAATTTAGTTCGGCTGAGAACCGTACACTTATTCTTACATCATAATTCATTTGACTTCTGACGAGAAGATTCTTCAAGTTTCGGCCAATCATAATTTAATAAAGAATTTCTTTGCCACTAAGAATCTGCAAGTGACATTTCTTCATCTGGATATAACACTTGTTCCTATCTTATAAACTGGTTAAACAAACCTATACCATAATAGATAAAATTCCTTTTGGTGATAGAAAATGGACAAGTAATTAATTCAAGTCCATTGCAGTTCCTTAAAATAATGGAATGTTAAATATGACGAGTTTTTGCAAATTATAACATTAGAAAAGTTGGTGGTAAATTCAAATCCCAAAATGTCAAAACCAGGACATCAAATGCATATTCTATCTGACTGGTTTTTTCACCTGTCACCATAAAACGAAAACACATGTAGAAAAAATTAAGTTGTTAGTTTAACCATTTTGGGAGATACAGTTAACTGTAAGTAACAATGTGCAAGTAATTTCAATTACATTAAAATTGCTTGGGTTTAAACTTGTTAAAATATTACTAGTAAAATTTCAATGAAACTGACATGCATTGGCATTAATTTGTTAATTGTAGTAAATAATACACCATTCAGTGTGTGTTCGTTAGGATGGTCAAGAAACGACTCAGGTGCTAATGGATTTTATTCATGACTGGGTATCTTTACTATACCTTTGATTGAATCTGTCCTGGTTAACAGGAAGAAATAATTTCCATTGAAATATAAAGGGAAAAATTAGATAATCAATTTTAATATTTTACAAAAAATGAAAGTGAAATAAGGGAAGTATCATATTCCATTGGTATTACTACTCCCTTCTTGTTGTAGATCTTTTTCTGAATTGTTATGAATCACAATGTATGACAGAAATTTAAAAAGACCCCAAAAAACCAAATTCAGTTGATCAATTAGTAATAATATGATTTTTTCTGTTTAGGTAATAAGATTTTTTTTCATTTGCAAACAGAATTTAAGATTGATTTAAGTATTTATATTCCTTTTAAACTTAGATTTGACATCTGAATAAAGTAATTTGTCCATGAAAATTTATAATAGGATGTCTGGTGTTTAGATTAACTTTGATTGTATAGAGAAGTTTGATTGTGATTGCAATGTTTAATGAAATAAGGGTGAGTTTTTTATCATTCTATTGAAACATTAGCTAAAAAGGCATATAAATTTAAAGCTTACAGTTCGATTAAAACTTTAAAAACCTTGCATCTTGCTACTTGACTTGGTACATTGATACCAATTTGGCATTTATACTATATTATTTGGTCATTATGATTTTGACAAAACAGTACTGAATCTTTATAGACACCTATTTGATTTCTTCCAGTGTTTTGATGCATGATGACTTCATAAATCATACTGAGCTTACTTTCAGTAAACTGTGAGTATTACTGAAGAAGTACCCTCCTTTCACATATTTTTGATTTTATTGATCCTGTAGTCTTCTAAGTAAACAGAATGCATTCTGCTATAATTTTACTGTATCTTCAACCATATAACTGTCATTTTCTTTTACCTTTTCACACAAAGAAAGGTGGAAGGTTTGAATCTAACAAAACAAGTTAACACCACTACATGATTTCTGGGCCTGTTTTTAGTCATGACTTATGATCATTGGCTCTTTGTATCTGCATTTTATTGTAGGAAGTGTAATATATTAGAAGATGAATACCATTTCTTTTTATATTGTCAATTAAATAAACAACTCAGAAATGATCTTATAAAAACTTTTCAGAGTGAAATCCCACCTTTCCGAAACATGTCACCTTTAAATAAATTATAATCCATCCATAATCCAAAACCAGAACTTTTATTAGCAGTTTGTATGTTTTTAAAGGTTTCATTTGAATTAAGATGAGGGCCATGCTGGTGTAAGATCTGTCTACAGTATTCTAAGTTCATTTTATCTAATTTGTTTGTAGCAGATGAAATACATTCTAAATGTTTCATTTCATATATTTCATGTATTTTATGTTTATGTAGCCATTGACCCATATGGATGTAACTTGTGCTAATAAATAAATAAATTATTTAATCTGCAGCATTATTGTAAACATTTCTTAATTTATCCTGACATTTAAGATGTTTACCTGTCAATTAATCCTGCTTTATTTTCCTGGTGTGTAAAAATGACACAAAAAATCCCATGTAAGAAAAATAAATTTATGTGTGCTTACTGGTACCTTAAAATCAAAGTGCTTTCAATGAGTGAATTGTATGTTCTATAGTACAGAAGAGAGAATCTATCCTTGTCAAAGCCTTGTGGAGACCTCTAGAACTTTCAGGAAATTCTAGTTGAGATGTAGCACCGCCTCACTAAAATTTTCATCCATATTATTTCCTTTTTTGATATTCTAACTTAAATATTATCCTATTGAAAGGGGCACCATACCTTCAAATGACTGCTAGATGTTGTATGTTATCTTAATTGGTGCATTTTGTAAAAGTTTATTATGCCATGCAAAATTTATGTATATGGAAGTCACCCTTTTTGAAAATATATGCATTTGAGATGGAGATTGTCTCTTGATTCTTCACTTGTTTGCCACACAGAATGATTTGGTCTTGACAAAGTTCAACTATGTGTGTGACCTTATCTCCAACTTAATTCATTACATAGTCCAAAAGTGATGAAAAAAACAGTACTTTTGAGTTATGCAGTATTCAAGATTAGAGTTGACACAACTTGTGACACATACACTAACCCCTAGAATGTAAGACTTGTTGTAAAGCCACAAGATATCAATGAATAAAATGTTTTATCATATATTTACAATAAATAATATATACAAATTTACTTATATAAAAAGTCATTTCATACAATAAATTTTATCACAGTTTAACCAGTGGTCCTCAGTAGGGCAGTGTTCTTAAAACAATCAAGCACAAATTTTCTTCTTATTTTCTGATAGAAAGTAAAAATGTGAGACAAAAGAAATCCTTTATAATTTAAAAAAAAATGTGAGCTTTCAAGGCCTACATCAAGGAATAGTTTATAAATTTTTAATCATCAGCCACATCAATTCTAGAACTAAGAGCAAGTGTGACTTTCCGTAGAGCTGGTTGTACATGTGGGAATTCTTGGTTCAGTTTGTCCACGATAGCACTAAGGGTCTGCAGTCTGTCAACTTGTTTGGTATTTTCTGCCTCTAGGGTGGATTCAGATTTACACAACATGGTGTATTTACCATCCTTGGCTTGCTGGAAATATTTCATCTTTTGTTGTTTAGCCAGTAATTCTGTCATATTCTGAAACAGTACCAAAGGTACTTTATGTATAGTATATCAACATGAGAACATCTTATAAGAAAGTTATCTATTTTAAAAAATTCCCGTTTAGATTGGTAAAGCTTGCATCTGATTTTGATTGTGATCTTCTTGTTAGTTAATATTCATGTTGTAAGTTTTGTCTGTCGCAGCAATTGAAATGACAATATTAAGAAATGAGAAATGAATTTCCAAAATAAAACAATAAAGGGACAAATATTTGTTGAGAAATTCACTATAATAATCATAAAAATGGGGTGTTGTCCAATATCAAGATACATGTAGTGTAGGGGAAGGAATCTATAACTCTTCATTTAAGCAATTTCTTATCTAACGAAACATAAAATATTTTGAACCTGATTTAATTGAATCCTGATTTTGCTGATTTTAATACGTGCTATTTTTAAATTTAAGCTTAAAATGAGGAAAAGAATGTTTTTTTCAACATGTTTAATATTTAAATGGCTGATTTGAGGACTGACATGGGTTTTACATTGTAAATATTGGCTCATGTGCACTGAAAATTATGATGTCATGTTTATTGTAGTTATTGGCTGCACTACCAAACTATTAATAAAATATGCAGTTTTACTGCTAAAATTCATTTATTTCTTAAATGTATGTATAATAAAATTATACTATATGGTTGAATTTTCAAAAAAATTATACATTAATAAACCCAAGTTACAGGACAAAATTATAAATATGTGATAAATAGGTTATATCTGGTCACTTTTCAAATTTACCATGGTTTCACCCCTAAACCAATATTGTCCCTCAGGGCCAATATGGGGATCTCAGGATGATATCTAGGTTGATATGTAAAATGACATATTATAATCTATATTTTTTTATGTTTTTACCTTTTGTTTCATTTCCAGAAGGTTTTCCACATCAGAATCTAAGGTATCAGATTCTGATTGTAATTGTTGTACATTAACCTGTCTCTGTTCTAACTGTTG
>JAULBM010326631.1:0-13239 GCA_032357055.1 Geukensia granosissima | reverse complement strand
ACGGACGGGCTGACCGACGACGGACGCAAAGTGATGAGAAAAGCTCACATGGCCTTTTAAGCCAGGTGAGCTAATAAAAAAAGGGCCATGGTGCATGTTGCTCATAAGATTAGCATGTCATGGGGTTTACAAATAAAAAACCCATTTAAATCAGAATCAGACAAAATAGAGAAATTACATTTGACGGTAATTTGATAATGAGAAAATCCCCATCAAATCCGTTCTTAAAAACAGGTAGATCATCCAAATTTCTGTATTTGATATTTGGTATCACTGTGTTGAAATTTCAAATAGATCCAAACCTCACAGTCTTTGGACGACAACATGGACAAAGCTCACGATAAGCCAATTAAATAATAAGACCACAAAATTTCTGTGAACTTATATTGTCAGCAGCAGCTCCTTAAGACCATACATTTACTGATAGACATCTTGAACAAGTATCAGCTCCTTAAGACTCTACATTTACTGACAGACAACTGGAACAAGTGTCAGCTCCTGAAGAGTCTCCATTTACTGATAGACAACTGGAACAAGTGTCAGCTCCTTTTGACTCTACATTTACTGATAGACAACTGGAAAAAGTGTCAGCTCCTTAAGACTATACATTTACTGATAGACAACTGGAACAAGTGTCAGCTCCTTAAGACTCTACATTTACTAATAGACAACTGGAAAAAGTGTCAGCTCCTTAAGACTCTACATTTACTGATAGACAACTGGAAAAAGTGTCAGCTCCTTAAGACTCTACATTTACTGATAGACATCTGGAACAAGTGTTAGCTCCTTAAGATTCTACATTTACTAATAGACAACTGGAAAAAGTGTCAGCTCCTTAAGACTCTACATTTACTGATAGACAACTGGAACAAGTGTCAGCTCCTTAAGCTCTACATTTACTGATAGACAACTGGAACAAGTGTCAGCTCCTTAAGACTGTACATTTACTAATAGACAACTGGAAAAAGTGTCAGCTCCTTAAGACTCTACATTTACTAATAGACAACTGGAACAAGTGTCAGCTCCTTAAGACTCTACATTTACTAATAGACAACTGGAACAAGTGTCAGCTCCTTAAGATTCTACATTTACTGATAGAAAACTGGAACAAGTGTCAGCTCTTAAGGCTCTACAATTACTGATAGACAACTGGAACAAGTGTCAGCTCCTTTTGACTCTACATTCTCTGATAGACAACTAGTAAAGAAGTCAGCTCCTTAAGACTCTACATTTACTAATAGACAACTGGAAAACGTGTCAGCTACTTAAGATGCTACATTTACTGATATACAACTGGAACAAGTGTCAGCTCCTTAAGGCTCTACATTTACTGATAGACAAGTGGAACAAGTGTCAGCTCCTTAAGGCTCTACATTTACTGATAGACAACTGGAACAAGTGTAAGTTCCTTTTGACTCTACATTCACTGATAGACAACTAGAAAAGGAGTCAGCTCCTTAAGTCTCTACATTTACTGATAGACAACTGGAACAAGTGTCAGCTCCTAAGATCTACATTTTCTGATAGACAACTGGAACAAGAGTCAGCTCCATAAGATCTACACTTACTGATAGCCAACTGGAACAAGTGTCAGCTCCTTTAGACTCTACATTTACTGATAGACAACTGGAACAAGGGTCATGTACATTCTGTAATTTATCAAAGGAAATTATTTCAGTGACCAATTCTTCCAACAATAGCTGTTTTTGGTAATTGGTATCTTCACCTTTGACCCAATTGCTCCCAAAACCAAGATGGTTATTTCTCTTTCTTATAAAGATATACAGCTATATAATTTTTTTTTTCTCAAGGCAAGATAAGCAGATTATCATATTGAACAGTAAACTTCACATAAGGCTGATTGACACCAAAACCAACAAAGATATTTCCTTTTCCCATTTATTTTAACATGTTATCAACAGGAAACCTTTTGTTAAAGAATAACAGTGACCTTTGACCAAAAGTGTTCTTCCCCTTTCTTATGTCTTTGTTTTAAGACAAGGGAAATAAAAGCTGTCATTAGGACACTCAATGTATCAGACAAATGGAGAAAATGACATGTGCTCATGAAAGTTAAATTTTGGGGAGGGGGTCATAAAAGGGAAGTTGTATTGATAGTAAATACTAGTTAAAATTTTTGATAAATTTCCCAATACAGTACAGCTTTTGACCAAAATCTTGTTATAGCAGACTTGGCATGTATACATCTTTACAGAATACCACAAGTATTTCCAGTATGTCATGTAATATTTATGAGTTTATTTTCCTGTTATTATTACACAACATGATCTCAGCAGCAGGTTAATTGATAAACATTATCAACATAACAGTTAGATAGATCTTAATGATTCAATACTTAGAAAATGATTCTCTGGGGAAATTGAACCAATTAATGGCTTAATACATGTATATCACTGGAATTTACTGATTATTACAACACCAAAGGTCAACTGTAATCAAGTCTAAAATTCAATTCCCACTTCTCTCGCATAGATAAACCAATACATGTAGTTCTGATGTCAGAACAGAATTGCTTGCAGACTTAAATAAATACTTTCAATTATACAACTTTTTTCCATAAATCCGACATAATTTTAAATCTATATTAAACAGAAAGCTTGTAATATTGTAATGCTCAAAGGTTGAATTTTATAGTATAATTCAGTGAAAGATACACTAACTCAGTTGCATTTTGATTATTAATTTTTGCCAAGTTAAATCATACCTCCTTTCACTTCTCCGTTTGTACAAATAGCGGACATTGAAACAGATGTAATAAGTGTCACAACCACTGAGAGGAGAATGATGATTGACCCAAGTCCTATACCAGCCTGCCCGGTCACCCAGGACAGTCTCAGGAATAACATCACTCCCCAAATATTCAGCAAACATCGTACCTGAAAATATACACTTAAATATTGATCAATATCATAAAAATTTCTGACAATGACTACAGATAATTTAACAGAACAAAGAACACAAGTGCAGACAAAAGTGCCATTGCCTGCTTTATGTAGACAAATTTTACTTCTTTCCATGAAAACGCTTTAGTTCAAAACATATTTTTTTGTGTGGAAATGTTTAACGAAGTAATTTGAGCCAAATGATACCATGTGGCATGCATCACAGCACAAATTTTTATAAAATAAATCTGATATAAAGCTTCAACAGACCACACCAGTGTAAAAATTGAGGGAGCCAGTTTGAAATGGTTTATTTTTTTTAAGTTTAAGATGTTAGCATGCTCAATCTAAGGATGCAACCATCTTAACTTTTTACACTTTTTGATGCCTAGTTCTAACAACTAAGAGACCTTTTTAAAATGTTTGAATACTGGAAATGGGCAAATTCAGAAATTCAACCTCCATCCTCCCTAAACACACTGTGCATTCTGATTGTCCTCCTAAATGATACACTAACCAATGAACTTCAAGCAGAATTATGACATTCCCAGAATCCCATTATATTTCTGAATCTGTCCATGAAGGTTGTAAAATTAAATAAACTAAAAAATAGGTAAGACTAGAAAGATGCAGCTCAGTTTAAATGACTTGAGGTTTGACTATATCTGAATTCATTTTGCAGTTTTGTACAATTGTGCAACATAATCACTGGGGGTTTTCCCATTGATACCATGTTGCATGTGAGTGGGTATGAAGAGACTTCAGATATCTCTTAACAACTAACTTACTTTATTTCAAATTTAATGGACTGACTACTAAATGACCAACAACCCAGGTCTACAAACAATATGAAAAAGAATAAATGTTGCGTTACAAAAATATGAGACTAAATGACTAAGGTTAAAAGTTACTGGAACCATATTTAAAAGATTAAAACAAACCAACAAAGTTAAAAATGAAACTACAACAAGATGAAGGTAAAACTTAACTGCCCAAATTCTGGACCAAAAGGTCTTTATCAAGGGACAAGATAGAATGAAAATGAACAAGAATAAGACACGGCTTCACACCTGACTTGACTGAAAGAATGTCTGTCTCATATATGAACCAAACCAGTCTTTCTCACTAATTCCAATCTTCTACCCTTTCATAAGAAGCTTTATATCAATGTTGAAAAATTATACACTGCATTAAGGAAACTTTTTCATGGACAACAAAACCTCTTTTTATCTTTTACTGTTTCTCGCTTCACATTTTACTTCAGTGACTCTAGAAAGAGTTTAAGAACTGTAGACCTTTGGGCTCAAAATTGTTCAGTTCTAATTGGGTGAGAAGCCAGCCAGGTCTTATTCTAGTCTTCAGACATTATAAATTCAATATCCATTTTAATGGACTAACAGTTTTCAAGAAGGTTGAAGATGTTAAATTCTGCCTGACCAAACTGGTTTACTTCAAACAGAATTCTGATCTCATATTCCTATATCGTAAACAGTAAGCCATTTAATTTTGCCTTTAAAAATTGATGAAAAATGATAATGAATTTCTAGAGGTTGTAATCAAGGAAATGGCTGGGTATATCGGAGGAATTTTTAAAAACAATTTTCAGATTAATGAGTAATTTAAAAGCTTTTCACTAACGGTCCACAACAACAAAACCCCTATTATCAAAAGCAAAATTGCCTTACAAGTACAGCTGTCTGACTTTTGTCCAACAATACTACTTCTGATATATACATGTACAGATCAATACAGTCTGTAAACCTCACTTCTTCAAATGACTTTTTTAAAGGAAAAAGGTATTATCATTTTTCAATCTCAACAAAATTTTGCAAAAAGATATATCTTGGTGGGTCTTAACAGAAGCTACTTTAGTTTTTATATTCATTTCAATGGTAAATGAACCTGGAGCAAGAGTAAAGTCTCTATGGGATTTACAACATAAAAGGGATATAACTCCCTTGGCAGGCTTTTACAAAAAGCCCTGTAGAATGGCCATGGAGTAACATAAAACTTAAATTGTAATTGCAAAATTTTTTTTCTTATCTCAATGTATCCATTTATATAAGTAATTGGTTGATATCATTCCATTTTTAATTTAGTATTTTAGAAGACAAAAAAAAATTTGAATGGAAAATTCCCCACCTTAATCAGGTTTAATGTGCCTGAAAAGTATATGGGGTGTGCAGCACTTTATTTTTTTAGTAAATAATTTTATAAGACAACTCACTGGGTTCTTCAAAAAACAGTAAAATATTCCTAAGATAATGGTTGGACATTTCCAAAAAGCCATTCTATGAAGTAAAAACAGTAGTTACATAAGGGGGGTGGTTCTTCTTTAAAAGATGGTATTTATACTCCTTCATAGTTGGTAGTTGAAGCTTCACTTTCTCTAAGTCTAATTGAATCAAATTTGAATTAGACTATACTGGAATTCAATTAACCTACCAGTACACCTTTGATCCATCCAAATTTTACTGCCTGAGATTGAGCTGGGGCTTTTCCCTCCTCCACAGTAACAGCATTATTTAAAAGAGGTGCATTAGGCTTTGTTTTGGCCTCCAAATCCTCCTACAAAAGATGTGATTTATTTAAGTTTTATAATGGAAACCACAGAAATACAAGAACACTTCAAATAATCAACATTATAATATTAATTATTTATAAATTTAACCTAAGACTAACAGTATGGCAACAGGGTTTCAAATAGAAATGCTGGTACACTTCCTTACAAATAATACTTCTGGAGCATCTCAATGTGGTTAAAAAGAAATTTTGTCAGAGAAGATCTCTGATGAATGTTCAATCATTTAAAGATTCATTACTCTAAGAATAGTTATTTCACTGAAGATTTCAAATTCATACATGTAGATGTTTTTGTTTTTTTTTTACTTTCTATGAAAATTTTCTCTAAAATACTCTATTGCCATACTCTACATATGTATAAATTTTTATGTATCATGTATTAACATATTTAAACTGGTCAACCAACTTTTACATTCTATTGGCACAAGAATGTTCTATATACATGTTATATCAGCATCAATACAAATTTAAACACATTCTCAATAAAACAGAATAAAAATATAATTTTATTTTAAGTGTGGTGTGTACATTCAAATCAAAACATACATTTCCTTTGTATTTAAAAAAGCCATGCTTAGTGCTTTATTCAGAAAAAAACTGTTCATAGCTCATACAAAGTGTTCACAGTAAAAGCAATATTATCCTTAAACTTTTGGCATTAGGTTCATAAATCATTTTAAACTGAGATTTTTCTTGATTCCTTGAGTTGTTCTTACTGTCAACATAGCTCTCTTTGGAAATGGCCTTTTAACAATTTTGAAGATTTTAAAATGGGATGTCGGTGGCATGCCTTTTACTGAAAACGTATCTAGGTATGTCATTATATTTAGAGTAAAATATTTTCTTCTACCTAAAGTGATTTTTTTGCTATCAGTGAAAAAGTGATTTGAATGGGGAAATTTCCAGAGTAAATTTTGGTGCATAAAAAATCAAATTTCCTAAATAATGATTGTATTACTTTAATCATCGTGTAAAACTGTGAACTAAATTTTTCTTATCATAACACAACAAAAAATTTGAACTTGTGACATAGAAGGGGCTATAAATAGCTAGTTTAAGAAAACCTGCCAAAGTGAGTAATCTCCCTTTCCCATGAAAAATCCCATAGACAATGCAACTAACCGAGATTAGAAGAAACCATTGAATAAATCTGCAAAACTTTTAATAATTATCAACAACTATGTAAGATTTATATTTTTATTAAGCAAAGGTCAATCCAAACAGCTTGAAATATCAAAAAAGCCGATTTCTGAAGTGAACTGTGCAAACAGTAAATATTTTTTGATCATTTGGTCTTGTCAGTAAATAATCCCCCAAAATTGAGATGCTTTATGAATCTGAAGCTAGGACAAGATGTCCTTCAAGTATGTTTTTGTAAATAACTAGAGGGTGTAATCTTATTTAGTGTATCTGGCCAGTATCTCTAGACAACAAATAAAATAAACAATGAATGCAGATCACAATAATCTTCAGACCAGATAGAACTGCTTCTGACATGTTGTATGTTTTCCAAATATACAAGGCTTTGTATTGTTTTGGTGTCAAACTGTCATTTATAATATAAAATCTATGGCAAACTCTTATTGAAGGTGTGATGCATTGAAAGTTAAAGTCTTTTTGATGAAGATCATAAATCACCCTAAAATCTTTCATGTCTTTGACCTTAATCTTGTATTTGTGCAGACACATCAATTAACAAGACAAGTGCAAAAACATGTTGTACTTAAGGCAAAACCACCAACATTTAAAAAAAAAACCATGACTTGTAATCACATGATAAAGAAGTGACAATACCATGCACCAAGAATGTTAATACAAACTGTTTTATTCATGTTAATAACAAAACACTTACACACTTCTGTAATGCAAAAACTTAATATAAATTACCAGAGGCTCCAAGGAGCCTGTATTTCTCACCTTATCTCACATTGCTGATTTTGTTTTTTTTTTCAGGTGATGTCAAACTAGAAAAGCTGTGAGCAGTGTGCTCACTTAACTATGACCCATGTCCCTTGTGTTCCAAATACAAATACACAGACAGATTACAAAATGAAAAAAAAACATGAGCCAACACAGCAGGGGGTAAAATGAAGTCATAGGGATATCATAGTGGTGTCCAGAACTAGAAGGTTTTTTTAACTTTTTTTCCCAGATTTAATTGTAAACTATGCCAGTTTGCCATAGCCAGCTGAGAAACTGTGGTGTTAATTTTTAATTTCCTAATATTAGCACAAAGAACACCAGAGGCTCCTAGGATTGTATTGGTCACCTGATTCTGACAAACGAACTTTTAAGAGGAATTGACATAGGCATGTTAGGGTTCTCTGTGAAAACAAAATTGGCTGTTGACAACCCTGTTAGATGGTAAATGGTGACTGTTTCAGTTTGATAAAACTGCAAGTGGTGTCATTCCAATTAAGGTTTGATTTCAGTTCCCTAAGAAGTTTTAGCCAAGAAAACTTTTAATCGAAGAGTCCAATGTAAAAATAAGTATGGTACATGTAGTTGATCAGTAGGGATGAAAGATAAAAATTTGAAAGAGGCCACCATTAGGATCATTTTACATTTACTCAGTTTGGGTTATAATTGCCTAGGCAGTTACAGACAAGAAGATTTTTAATTTCAATGTTAAACAATGTTCAGCTGTGTCAGATATTGGGGATGGTTGTTGGGATGCTAGATAAATATTCTGAGAGGGAACCATCATGATTCATCAGAGTTGGTTCCAGTTGGCTTAGCCATTGACAGCAGTTTAAGATGAAAAGATTTAACTGAATTTTCCATAGGGTACCATGTTTATCTAAGTCTTGTTAAAATAGGACATTGAACATCATTCATTTTAAACAGCAGGTCTTATTGGAAAAATAAACATCAGCTATCAACATTTATTTAGCTTGAACAGTACAGTCTCAAAGAAAACAACGATGGTTAATTTTTTTTTACCTCAGGCTCAGTTTGACTGAGATTATGTGTGGTCCCAATATGTTACACTTGATTGAAATCAAGAACTACAATGATTTCCTACAGTGACCTGGAGTGAATTTATAAAGGCCACCCCACAGATGTTTAAAGCCTAGTTCCAGTTTGTTTGGCCCAGGGGTTTCAAAGAAGAAGATTAAAACATAATACATTTGTAGAGAACCAATCAATGGAAGCCAAGTGATGACTAAACCTAACATAGCCTTTTGCCATGAAACAGCGGTATATTTTAAGAGTATTTTGAAACTAGAGGTTCAGAATCTAACAGTGGCCAATCAGAAACAAACAATAATTATTGGCCATTAGTGGCCATGATTGCTGTTAAACTTTACAAAGAATCTCCAAAGGATGTTTCCAGTCAAATATAATTTCAAATGGTCAACAGACTTCAGCGAATGTATCAGCCAATCAGAAACAAGAATCATCAGTGGTGGCTGTGTTTTTTCTTTGATTGAGATAAAACAAGAAAATTTAATAAGGGACCTTGCTTAGATGCTTCATGTCAAATATTGTTCCATTTGGCCAATCAGTTACTGAGAAGATATAATTACATATATGTAACAGACTATCAGAATCAAGAAACACTTATGATTGCCATATTTATCTGAATTAGAATGAAATAAGAAAACTTCATAAAAAGTCTCTACATAACTGCTTCCTTTAAAATATTGTTTCATATGGCCAAATGGTCTCTGTGTAGAAGACTTTCAGCCAAACAGTAACAAGAAATTTTGCCTGTGGCAGCCATGTTTGTAGTGTGAACAGGACAAAACAAGCAAACTTTGTCAAGGACCTTCCACAAATTCTTCCTGTCAAGTTTGGGTCCAATTAGCAAAGCGGTTTCAGGGGAGATGATTTTTCTTAAATCCGCCAATCAGAAACAAGAACTGCCCATAGCAACCATGTTTGCAGTATGATCAGGACAAAACATCAAACTTTGCAAATGACCTACATTTGAACCATAAAGGCTTCCTGTAAAATTTAATTCCATTTGCGTAGCAGTTTCAGAGGAGAAGATAAAAATGTAAAAGTTTACATACAACGCCAAGTGATGACAAAATCTCACATGGCTTTTGGCCACGTGAGCTGAGCTAAAAATGTTATGAGATGGTAAGAAAAAAATTTCTTTATCATACAGCATTTTTAATCTTTTTTTATTGTAACATTAAAGTGCACAAATCCTTGTACCTGCAAAATATGCACATAAATTGTATTTAAAATTGCAATTATATGTTACTTGACAATCTATGCAAATACTGTAACAAATGGGATCATGTTTTGTAATCATTACTAAAAATGGGTTTATGTAAAAGTGACAAGCATGCAATTATATCATGTTTGAGATGTGCCTACAACAAACAAACAACTTTGGCATTACATTTCAGGTTATATCCAGTTGTCTCCTGTCTGCGTAAAAATAGGTACAACACTAAAACCTTGATTTATTTAACTGTACAATCAATACAAACAATATAAGGGTTACACCAATATTTAAATACACATGTACTTTTAATTATCAGATACTTTTGTTTAAAATAAAATTAAAAACCAATAAACAAACTTACGTCAAAAACTTGGATGGTAAACAAAAACGTACATGTATGAAGGGTTTCTTATTTATAAAACATTTGAAATCCACTTAAATAAAAAAAATTTTAATCTAAAATCTATAGTCCAAAAGGCCTATTTACAAATTACTTTGAAAGATTTACATAGTTGAATGAACAAAGAAACAGATTTCAATTCGGTCCTAAAAGTCTTAAGTTAGTGAGCTACAATTCTAAGAAATCAATAAAAATATTAAATTTTTCCAAGTTGAAGTGCTACAATGTACATGTATATTCTAAGAAACCAATAAAAAATACAATTTTTTATTTTTTAATAATTGCCTGTTAAGATATGTTTGGCTAAATCATTTTCTTGAGAACTGGTTAAAAAACATAAAAGCAGTCTTAAATTATTTTATGATAGAGGATATAAATGCCAGGAAAATTTAAAGTTACAGCAAAGCAGTTTATATTAAATGTATTTAACTGCCATAAAGGATTTCAGAATGAAACTTTCACAATGCACTTAACCAATTCTGTCTGAAAAAAGCCAAAGAAAAATAAGCAGCAACAGAAATCAGTATTCATAGTCATAAGACATGGACAAAATCAGCTTAAAAATTCAGATCTTACTTCTGACCTTAATGTTTAATGAACATGTCATGATAGACATGGATTCAACCTCGGATGCCAGCTTTCCATGACCAACCTTGGTTACCTGTAGAAGTTTGTTTGTATTTTTGGCTTTTGGGTAGCTGTCTCATAGACAATCATACCACATTTACTAATTCTTTACTGGTGCTTGTAAAACAATATCCTTTTAATAGACTCAGCCCTTAACAAAACAGGTGTGTGCATGTATGATACAATGCTTAATTATAAGGATGATAACCAAAACAGCATTAGAAAGTTCTCAATTATTTTTTGTTTTTAGAGAGCTGAAATTTCATTATTTTTTATATAAGTGGAAAAAGTACATATTTGAGCATTGTAACTTTCACGATTTGATAATTTTCTTATTGGTTTTTAAAATTAAAGCAAGTTTTTTTTTCCCTACTTTAAAGGTCCTGAATAAAGCAAAAATTTGCTGAAAGTCTGGGCAATAAACATTCTACATGTAAAAGGAAGTCCCTTTTGGAAAAACTTATACAATGTACATAGTCATTTACAGGTAAATGAAGGGCAAGATAGGTCCGATACAAAATGCTACTTATAATTCTTCAAGCACATTTAAAATTACAATAAGCACATGTATACATTTGTAAGGACAATTTTTCACTGTTTCTGGTATCTGTGCTACTTCTTCATGCTTTCCTACATGCATTTCTTACACAATGTGCCTTTTCACATTGCAATTCTATACAAATTAAGGTTACATTTCGGTAAGACTTCATTTGAACCCCCTAGATGTTGGAATAAGTGAATGTGTCCAGAAAGGGGGTCCAAAGAAAAGTCTTGCCTACATTCCTGTGAAGCTCTTTGTATATGTTAGTCATACATTTCTTGGTTTCTTGATACCAAATATTTCTGTGCAATATTTCAAACCGGGATCATAAAATAGCAAAAATGGGTTTCAAGAACAAGTTCATAAATCTACAGTGATTGAAGAACAAAGTTCTTGGTGTTCTAAAAAAACACTAAGGTGCTCTGCAAACACAGCATCATACAGACATGAAAAATTTGAACAAATGTGATGGACACTACAATATGATGGACAAAGTAATATGCTGGACACAGCAATATAAGGGATAGATAGAACAGCCAATTCATCCACTTTTGTCAAAAAAACTGTAAATAATTCACTAAAAAATTTCATATCCCGTGTAACTGCATTTTTTCCTCCTTTTTTACAAACTCCAAAAGAGTCAGATGAAAAAAAATTGCATATTTCAACCACTTTGTTGACATTCACAGGTAAGAATTGACAAACCAAATACTGTCATATGTTATTACTGAAAAAAGACTTAATTATACAAGCCTAACCTTAGTCCCTGTAGATAAAAAGAGTTCAAGATCAAATGACATGTATCATAGAAGACTTGCATGTACCCCTTAAAAGTGTTTTTTCAGACAAAATATATTGGGTCTGTATTTAATAGTTATTGAGAAACTAGACCTAATGGGAAAATACATGTATGTTGCAAATTTTACAAAATCATTTATTTAGGAAAACATGCCTATGGGCATATGACATAAGGCAGACTGACAGGTACACCTGAATGAATTTGCACACCAAATCAAGTGTCTTTACTGAAAAATGACCTTATCACAAAAACTTCACATTAGTCAATGGACCTTGAAAAGGAGGTCAATGTCAAATAACATAAAACAGACTACCAACTTATAGACCAAATATTGTGGGGTTAGGTATTACAGTTTTGAGAATTGTATTTAAAAGTGAGAAATTAACAGTCACTCATTCATAAAAATTAGGTAAATATTTAAAAGAAAGAATATGGAATATATGCCAGAAAGACACAGGACACCAGTCAGAATGACATGTAAAGGCATCGCCAATATTTTTTTATCTAAAATGCTTTTTAGGTAATATTTTTATTGTTCAAAATTTAACATGGGGGGATAATAGGAATTTTTTACCTTGAGAAAAATTGAAAATATTACAAAATAATACATGTAATATGCTGGGGAAAAAGCCGCGTCGTCAGGTTAACTCAATTTGCGACAGTAAAATCCATGATTTACGTCCTCCTCGCTTAAAATACAATACAGTTATCTCCTAAATCTTTCTCTTGGAAATAACCTAACACCCTTCCAACAAAATATTTCTCTAATCCTTTTGCACATTTGTAAGTTTCCTATAACGCAACCAGTGTTTCAAATAGAGAATCTCAAATTGTTTGTTGTTGATAATCATATTTTCTACAATATTGATAGCTAACATTCATATTTCAAGCCTTGGCAAGAAATTTTATCGTTCAATGTTGTGTAACCAAAAATTTTACCCATTTTCCACATTTTTGGAATAAAGTATCTATTTCAATTCATTTTCAAGAAAGGATGTCCTCTCAGATTGGTTCAGAAATATTTGTCTTCAAGAAAATTCAAACTAGACACAAGTTGTCGGAAACGACAGCTACCCCCGCACCCTGCAATGCCTTTCCCAGCTGTCGTACCCAAGTCTGATTTTATTTAAAGCTTTGTCTGAATGATAATTTTTGTTTTTGTTACCTCTGAAGTTTTCCTCCAAAAACTATTCAGTCTACTTT
>JAULBM010326620.1:0-13241 GCA_032357055.1 Geukensia granosissima | reverse complement strand
ACTCGCAACTCGACAATTCTAACTCGCAACTCGACTTTTTCAACTCGCAACTCGACACTCGACAATAAGAAACCCTCAGATCCTAGCAGTAATACTGAAAAAAAATCCAATTTTTTTATGTTTGTTTTACTAACGTCTACTTGAATGTAATTGGAAAAACTTTTAATGAAAGATAGAAGTAAAACGCGCAAAACATTGCGAAAGTCACGTGGTTAATTTTGTTTTTTGAATGGATGTCCATCGGGTGCATTTATCGTGTAGATAGAATAGGTTGATTGATTGATTGATTGATTGTTGGATGCTTTACGTCCAGTGGCAAATATTTCATGCATATTCAGGACGAGAACAAGTTCAACAATTATAAATCCCGAAAAAGGGGTGATATGGGACACAACAGGGCAACGTTTTTTTTTACTGCCACTTGGTAAAAGGGAGTGATGGGTAGGGACATAAAATTTAGCCTTTTGTAGCGGCATAAATCTGCTCTTTTTCGAAAACTAGAAAAGGGTTCTTTAACGTGCGAGGAGCGAGGCACTCTCCAAACAAGTCACCCACTATAGTCCACGGCCAGGCTTTCTGTATTATAACCTGGCAACCCTCCAACGAGAGGGCCACCCCATTCCGCCACCTGGGGATCGCGCTGGGTCAGCACTGAGGTTCGAGCCCTTGAGACCGCTTCAGTGCCCAGATATGGAATAGGTGATTACTTTAAAAATGATTAATTTATTTCATTAAGGCGGCGAGTTTAAATACCAAGAAAGGCGCCATCCAAGCTGCCTTGGCCCAACTAAAGAAGACGTGGGACCCTATGGGAAATTCATAAAAAATATTTTCTCATCTAAAACTTAACTCAATTGGAACCAACCAAGATGGCTGCCTAAACCGAACTTGCTTGTGTTATTCAAATCATAGTTAATTCAAATGGTTTTAATGTAAACTTTATTTTGGAAACTGTATGAAAGGTGAGCAATGACAGACTCATGGGAGGCTATAGTTTGTCTGATTTTAATGGAATTATTTCATTATAAACTCCATGGCAAAGACAACCTTAATGATCCACATGCGCCATGACACATCTCTTTCGTTTTTAAGACAAAGAGGTTAAAAATAACCGCTCCCAAATTTTTGAAACATTTTGATTTCTCATTTTAAAATGATTCCTTATGAATAATGCAACAAAAGATACTCCAAGCAATTTCTGTTCTTCTTTTTGATTGTTACACAAAAGGGGTCAAAGAGTAAAAACAAGTAATTTAACAGGACAGGAGATTTTTTTTTATTGTTCATCTGATTTTTATTGACCGCAGAATATGCGCCTATTGGCGTCGTCGTTGGCGGCTGCGTCGTCGGTATGCATAAGCTTTTATAGGCAGGTCAGTTGTTCTAGTGAACCGATAGTTTTACTCTTTTGGGACATTGATTTTGGTACAAGATAAAGGGTGGTATTGATGATGGGAGCCCACCCGTGTTTTGGGGAGGTACTTAAAGGGGTTTTTCTTATATTTCAATGTCAGTTTTCTTTTTCTTGCCTGATTTGATGGTTTTTTCTAAATGAGCCACATACGCCATGGCCAATATCATACAATTATTGAAATATACGGGGTTAAAAATGCAAGGTCTTAATTTTTGGCACATTTTTATTTCTCATCCGATTTCGATGGTATTTTCACATTTTTCTTAATAACAAATGCATCCAAAACATCAGCATTGTTTTTGTAGAGTTAACAGTTTTTATATAAAAGGGATCAATGGGTTTTAAAAAAATGCGTGTTTGCTAGAGAAGAGAAATTATTATTTTCATTCGCTTTTGATGGTGTTTGGTAGTGTAAGGGACCTGTGGGTCGGGAGGGAAAGCTTTTAGGTTTGGTCAAACAGTCTGTATCATAAGTAAATTATTTGAGATATCTTGCGGAATAAATACTACGTATGAAAAATCAAGCTGTTGGTCACAAATATCACTGTAATATCTGCAAATTCCCAGCATAATCCACCATACAGCTGAATTCTCCATGTCAAATTTTCATCAGTTGCAAAGAAACATAACTGCTGAATCACAGCCCAGGAAGCCACACGTTTAGTTTTGGTGCAAGACTTGAGTTATCCATATATTACAAAGGTACAAATGGCTTTTTTTGGTTTTCAACAGCTGTCTCAAGGTTGGTATGTGCATGGTGTTTCTGTATTAATTTTACAGATTTCTCTGTAAACTGGGTCTGGGACTTAGTCTGGATACAAAGTGTTAGGGAGCATAAAGATGATTTCACAAGGCTACTATTCATTCATGGTTAATATCATAAAATATCATATTGAAAAAGCTCATTATCATCAATATTTATGTTAAAATGTATAGGAACGCCTCTGCGTTGGGCTATTTCGCAAAAATCTTTTTTTTAACCAAATACTAATGCTGACATTATGGTTAATCCAAACGTATGGAAAGGAGGCACATCCAAAGTTTTGATGGCACATTTCAAAATTTGTTACGGCACATCCAAGCATTTCATGTCACCTAGGTAAAAATTGGTAACTTTGTATTTTGAAACCACTGGTTCGATACATGTACCTTGCTGGTGGAACATTGGTCCCCGAGGGTATTCATTTGTCAGACTTGTCAGACGTGAAATTTATCAAACAATGTTTCACAGAAATTTGCCGCATTTGCTAAAATTCTTGAATACTGAAAATACGGAAAGGCCTCAAAAAGTAGTTGTCCCTGCCGTCTGATTTGGTTTTCGATTTTTATTGGATCGAGTATTTCTTTCTTATATTTGATCTTTGGCTTCGGATGTTTCGGTTCTAATGCCACTAATGAGAGGTTAGTCATTGAATTGTATATAACACGCCTAAAATTTCCATATTCATTTAACATTGGTAATTCTGATTTTGAAACCACTGGGTCGATACCTCTGCTGGTGGAACATTGGTCACCAAGGGTATTCACCAGCTCAGTTGTCAGACTTGTCTGACATTAAATTTATCAAACAATGTTTTACAGAAATTTACTTCATTTGCTAAAAATTTTTTGCGAAAAATATCAGTCTTGGGAATCAAATTTTCATCGCCTATCGGCTCGGGAAATATTTCTTTCCGCGACTGGTATTTTTTCGCAAATACCCCTTCCTGATTAAAAGCTGTTCATTGAAGTTATTCTATTAAAATTTGTAAGACATGTAATTATATTATTTCAAAATAAATTTGAGGGCCAAATCAGAGGCATACCTTGTTCTTTAGTGGTGTTAATAATTTTTAGACACTTATCACAAGCTAGTTCCATTTGATATTTACGCAATTGCTTTACCAACAAAGATGGATGTTTACATTGTCGAAGCGGACATACGGTTTTCATTCAGACAATTGTTTCTAACTGTTCTAATTATAATTTTCTCTAATTTTTATGAAGTTTTCACACTTCCCAACCAGTGTGAGAAAAAATCGATAACCAACGTGTGGGTAAGTTGTTCTCAGCAGTTGATTGGCTGATTTTCAGACCCAGCGTGCTTCACTTCACGAATTCAATGACTTGTCACGATCTTATTTCTTACCCTGGAGGACTGAGCTTTCCAAAGACTCTATCAGTTAGGTAGAAATACTTTATTTTTTGGCTAATACATATGAAAATGCCTTAAAAATAAGTGACATGTTTATTTGATTTGTACACGAGTTACGTCCCTTGTAACAAGGTTATAATAAAAGATGTTGCACGATCCCGCCTAGCTAGTTTTTTAACGATATTTTGATGCTTAAAAAAATTAGAGAAACAAAATCTTACATAATAAGCCGTTGGTTATCATATTTCTACAGTCTCGATAGTTAAACATTAAAATTTCTCGGTAAACCTCAAAATTTTGTTTCAACTATCTCGACTGTAGAAATTATGATAATCAACGGCTTACGATGTAAGATTCTATATTTATAATATTATAGGTATTGAACGAAGAATTTTACTGATTGGTTAAACTGGATCTGGTAAAAGCACAACAGGTAACACCATACTTAACAACAAAACCTTCCACGCTTCAGTCTCGGCAAAGTCAGTAACTACTGAAACTAGATATGGAAACGCTACTCGTTTCGGCAGGCATCTAGTGGTAGTGGATACTCCTGGATTGTTTAATACTTACAAATCAAATAAAGAGGTACTTATAGAAATTGTGAAATGTTATGGACTTACAACTCCTGGAATTCACGCGATTGTCTTAGTTCTTGGAGTAGGAAGATTAACTGCGGAAGAAGAAGAAACAGTTGAGTTTTTCTTTAAAGTATTCGGTAAGGACGTAATTAATTACCTTGTAGTTGTTTTTGCTGGTAAGTATCAACTAGAACAAAATGAAATGACAATTAAGGAATATGTGAACAGCTTTGAGAATAACTCGTCCATGAAAAATCTCTTAGATAGGATTAATAATCGTTACATTGCTTTTGGCAATGGAGGACGACAACAAGATAGAGATGAAGAAGTGCAGGGTCTTCTTAATATGATCGACGAAATGAAAGACAAATGACGATAGATATTATACTAATGAAATGTACAAAAAAGCTGAACAAAATCTTAAACAAAGGTTTGAGGAGGAAGAGTCTATTGCTAGAAAACAATTACAAAAGGAAAAAAAGGAATATTTGGATAAATACAGAGAGGATCTGAAAAAGGAGTTTCAATCTCAGTTTGAAAAACAGACAGAAGAAAATAAAAAAAAATTATAAAGGAGCAACAGTGGAATGAAAAAAGGTTTCGAGAAAAAGAAGAATGGTTTCAGGAAAAGGTTCGGGAAGAAGAAGAAACGTTTCGTCGGGAAAAAGAAGAAAAAGTTTGAGAAGGGGTGCGAATGGAGAGAAGAACAGTTTCGAGAAAGAGAGTGACAAGGCTATCAGTCGGGTTTGTGGGTAGTTTTTGGGTTTTTATTAAATTTTGCTACTATGTTGTTTCATTGGATTTTCTAGTAATGGTTCAGCACTGACACTGAATAAAGATCATCACCAAGGATACAAACATATTTAGATGTATCGTATTGTATGTTATCTTGGATAATAATCACAACAATATTTTTGTGTAAGGTTTTGCTAGGAAATTATAATTATACGTTATTATTCACTCTTTAATGGTGCCAGTAATCGTGATCCTAGGCCTAGTGATTCCCAGGCCTGATGATTCTTTTTTCTTCTCAGTATAACAATTTAATTTTCAGTTATCCAAACATGTTTTGCAATCTTTATGAATAACATCAGGGTCTATTTCAAGTTCTATGTTATTTGTTATAATAAAAATTAGGCCACTCCAAATTTATTTCTAGTTCTTTGGATGATTGTGAGTGATGAAAAAATTTCAAAAAAATGAAAAAAAGCTGGAGCGAGTTAAGTTTTTTGAAATTTAGAACCCATAATAAGAGGAGCGAGCGAATCCGAAGAACTATTATTTAATTTGAAGTTGCCTGAAGGTCTAAATTAAGAACGTTATTCATAACTTCAATGTACTGGCACTTTTTGTATACAAAGTACTGACCAACTGTGGTTCTCAGTTGCTTATTACTTATTTCTAATGCATTTTATAAAAGAAAATTTTGTCAGTCAAATGTTTTTAAACGGAAAAAAAGACAGACCAGAATATCTTTTGTCAAGGTTCAGACCGCCTCTGTGGTGCAATGGTTAGCGTGCTCGACATGAGTGCGGAAGATCGTGGGTTCGATCCTCGGTCGGGTCAAACCAAAGACATTAAAATTGGTAATTGCTCCTTTCCCGCTAAGCACGCAGCATTTAGGTGTAAGAGCAAAGACTGGTCGGTCAGAATAATGTGTCTTGGAAAAATGGCACGTCTTCCTGTGGACTGTTGCTTTCGTGAGCTAGCAAGTTAAAAATCCGACACAGCGTGTCAGTTTGGTACAAAGCAGGCTTTATTCGTCATACTCATCATTAATATGTTCTCATCCTGAATTTGCCTGAAATTTTTGCCACTGGACGTTAAACCATTTAATCAATAAAGCAATCAATCAGTACTGTCAGATTTTTGATACATTTTAAATGACTGGTAATGCCTGTGTTCTAAAAAGTAATTGTGAATTAAATCCACACAATAATGAATTTTGTCTGCTTTATTAAACCTACGAAAGAACATTGAAAATTTAAATGAAATATCTGAAAATAGTTGTTTCAAACACCGGGTTATAAAACAAACACAATGGGTTTTCATTATCAATGAGGTGACACACTAGGCTAAGGTTAGCCGAGATAAACTTAATCCGGACTATCACATAGTAGATCATTACTAAAAAATCCCAATAGATAGTATTTTTCCATCATTTGCCGAAATGCAGTCTGTATCAAAGCAAGTAAAAACAAAGGTCACCGTCCTTGTTTTCGAGTTTTTGTTGGTATCAAATCATCTTTTAAAAAGCTTTCGTGAAGAGAAAAATCACGATTTGCTGATAGAAAGAATACTGGGAGATATTTTGAAATAAAATTGGTATATGTTCCTTTAAAAATGCTTTCAGAAAATAAAATAAAATAAAACTCCTTTTACAAAACAGGACTGGGATCAGGTGCTCAAAAAGGGTAAGCACCCACTGTCTTGCGCGGAGCACCGGTCGTAGTTTCATTAATGTCAAAATCGATGTCAAATCAGGAGTGTCATTTTGTGTCAGATCCGGAAGTTATACATGAACTCAAATCCGGGTTAACGTTAATCCAAGAAGAGGTCAACTTAATGGCTGATGGCAACCATAAAATTTTAGGAGGGACGACTTCAACCTTAATTGGATGTATCATTGTTGTAGTAATTTATGCGACAACAGCAATATTTAACATTTAAATTTCAAGAGAAAAAAAATCATAAGGTAATCTTACCTAATGTTTGCAAATTTGAAAAAAAATTACACCTGAGTTTATCATTTTATACACATGCCCAAATGAAAATGTGCAGTAAAAACTGTCAATTAATCTTAAGCCTGTAAACAAGTGACCTGTTGAATTCATACGTGAGTTCGGGTTGTAGCTTAACATAGTCCGGATGAAAACTGAATCGTAAACATCAAAATACCACAAGTGACGTTACTAATAATGACTTCTATCTAAACCTCATTTTGTGTTCACATTACAGTTTTATCCGGATTAACTATATCTGGATTAACTCAATGTGAATTGAGTTAATCAGGCTAAAATTAAACCTAGTATGAACACAACCAGTAATTTAAATATCCAACACCACCTTTTCCAATGAAAATGTAGTGCTTCTTTATTTGGAAGTTTTTCCTAAACAGTTTAACCAGTTTCTCATTTTTTGCATGTCATTTTCGTCTTGCAATTGAGTGTACAACTCCTCTACGGACAGAGCCAGAAAAAGCAGATCTGTGCTTATAGAAATAAACCCATGAAATCAGTTTATAAAAAGCAAGAAGTCCTTTATCGTCACTCCAGTTACAAAGGTCTCCAGATATGAGCTGAGCGGATTTTCTAAAGTAATAAAAAATGTTTGTTTTTTTTTGCCATATCCCTGAAACAAGACACGAAATCAAACCACTACAATTTTATAGCATCTCAAGGCACTGCTCAACATTTTCAAGTCCCTGTAAGAGGATGTTATTAGATATAAGAACCATAATCTGGGTCATATCCATTTATTCATTTTCGTACGAGGACTCTTTGAGCTGATTTGCCCCTAAGAGGTTGAATTTATGCCAACTCTTTTGAAATGTACCCGTGTCAGGACTGTATATAATAACACGGGTAGCTGTTGTTGCCCTGGCATGAAGCTAAACTCTTGTATCCCCCCTCCACATGATATCCATTAAACAGGGGACCTCATGAACTCCAACATAGGAAGTTCCAATAACCTTATCCTTATTGTCATCATCAAAATCTCCTGCAGTTATAAAAATGCATTAGAATTTTGTATATTTTCTGCAAGCTGTCTCTAAAAATTTATAGCTAAGAAAATTTACTAAACTTCTTTATTGTTCACGAACTGCTAAAAAGTTTCTTCCGTTTGTTGGTAACATTTGGTTTGGAGTAAATCGTCAAACATTTTTTCCTATGAATTCTTATTGTCACGTCTAGCCCTTTCAAAGTCTTGAGGGATGGTCCCATGCCTGTTTGGATCATCAAAAACTAGGTGCACTTCAAATTGTTTTACACTGATTCTGCATCTTTACAATTCAAAGTGTGAACAGAAAATCTGTATAATCAGCAAATGTCTTATGTTGAGGCGGGGACATGGTATTTATAAGTAACATCCCTTCAATCATAACAGAAGTACATGTATATTCAACACAGACAGCGTCAGTAGGTAAGGAGGTTATGAACGCATCTTTGTAAAGAGTTCTAAACTGATACAAAGCATATGATTTCTGCCCCTTAACTGGTACACCATCTGCAGCAAATATTGTTCTTGGCAGTTTTATGAACTGCTAAAGATCTGCTACAGGCACATTGGATAAGTTTGAAAAGGCAAATTGTTTCCGCAGACAAGATATAACATGTATAACAGTTATACTATCTTGGATTTCTTTTTTCTGCCTTTGAACTGTATTTTTTTTGTTGCGAAAAATTTTAGATTTCGCCATTATCGTGCGATGATGGAGAAAATGAATGAATGATGTGCTTGCTTTTAAAGTTAATCTCCATTTCATGAGCCTCATCAGTAGCAACAGAATAAGTTTTCTCCTGATATAGACGCGCGAAAACAACCAGCACTAAAATGATCCAAAACATGTTTTGGAAATGTCATCAAGTCTGCCAAATGATATGGAATCATGCGGATATAGTTGTGTCTGTCAAAGGCATAAAAAAGACATGCAAGCCTTTTCAAAGAAGCATTTCCCAAATCCCAGTTTCTGCTTATTATATCCAGATACCCAGATACTGTCCTAAGTATGCTATAAAGTCAACATGAATGAACGTGTCCCAAAATCTAAAAGTATCACTAGCTTCACAACATTTTGACACTATTCTTTGAAATTATTTTCACTGTCAGACATTACATTCTCAAAATTTGCTCTTGATTCTTTAATCTTAGTCCACAATGTTGAGTCCAAAATACCTGACAGTGAGTCATTATC
This sequence comes from Geukensia granosissima, assembly GCA_032357055.1. NCBI lineage: Eukaryota > Metazoa > Mollusca > Bivalvia > Mytilida > Mytilidae > Geukensia > Geukensia granosissima. The sequence continues at coordinate 4,197 of JAULBM010326620.1, read as the reverse complement.
TGTTTAAAGGTTCATGACAAACAAGCATGTAGGGCTGCAAGTACATGTATGAGATCTTCAAAACCATTTTGTCAGGTGTGTTACTGAAATCAGTACTAGCTACATGTAAATAAGCCTGCACTTGATATCGCAACATTGCTTCCCATACCTGTGTAAAAAATCTAAGTGTGATACTAAATTTCGTACATTCCCACAATAATTAAAGTGCACCACCTTGATGAAATTTAGTAGCCAGTTCTTTAAGTCCAGCGTCATAATACAGTTTGACAAAAATCGGAAGAATATTCTTAAGTATGTGCCTTTCACCAGGATAAGGAAGAACCAAATTCAAGGCATCTCAATAATACGACTTGATTTTGATATAATGATAATAGGACTTTACATCTCCCACAACAACCAAATACTGTTTTTGTTTGTTTGTTTGGGGTTTTACGCCACTTTCAACAATATTACAGTCATATCGACGCGGTCAGTTTTACTGGTGGAGGAAGCCGCAGTACCTAGAGAAAACCACCGACTTTTGGCAGGTAACTGACAAACCTTATCACGTGCGATGCGAGTTAAGTTCATCCTGTTTCTGTATGGTACAAAGACAGGCGAGAACTCACGCCGGATAGGTGATAGGTTACAGTGATCTGTACAGGTATGTTAAAATCAACTACCTAGACCACTCGGCCACCCAGGCCCCACCAAATACTTCAACTTTTCACAAACCTCAAATTTTGAATTTAAAATGTTTAATGTTTTCAGAACTGTTTTCTTTTTGTCTGCCGGATCTTCAAGTACAGCAATTGAATTGAAACTTGACCGCTCTGTTGTCTTGTTGGATTGTGATAAATAAGTCTTAAGACTAGGAATGACAATATTTTTTTTTCATGAAAATAATGCTTTAAAAACATATATGGTCATAACTTTATCTAATATTTGCCATACAAGCTTCTCAGTGACACATTCAGAAAAATTTTTTAGTTTAAGATATCGTGAAACCTGTTAGCACTTAAACCAGATGGGTCCCCAATTCTGTTTTCAGGTTCCTTAAACAGTTTTACGTAATCAAGATGAACTGTTCATATGTATAAGACTTTGTTAAAACAGTTCATGTACTTGAGATATCAGGTTGGGGTTATCATAGTTCATCAGCTGATTCCTGATGCAAAATTTCAGACTCCTGATATTTTGCATTAGGTTTTGGAACAAAAAACTGAATTGTAGTGCCATGGAAACCTGATTTCTCCCTTCCTGATCCTACCAAAGCATATGCTTGGTTTTTATCAAAATTATCAAAAGAAGCAACTGCAAAACTGTCAGTCAAAATTTGTTTTTGCTCACTGATTTGCATACTCTTGTTTGCAATACACCTTCTCAAGGAATCTTTTTGAGATACCAGCACTAATTTTTTCAAGTAAGTTCCAAAAATCTGACGAAGAACTGCTGGATTTAAGTGTATGTGCCATATCTGTCATTAGCAAATGTAATGGTTTAACAAACTTGCGATTTTGTATATTAAAAATACAACTAGCTTTATACAGACGGGGGAACAACCGACTGTCATCAAAATCATCAATATTATGATTATCCCAGGAAAACAATTGCCTCAATTTTTTCCTCATCTTCATTTTCAGTTAACCTTAAAATAAAATTCTAAAGAACAGAGTTTGTTTTCTCAATTACTCATGAAGATTAAAAGAATTTTATGTCAGGAAGATATGGTAACTTTTCACTCTGTTTGACATATGATTTTATATGTTTGCTAACCTCTGTATAAGTGTCATTCAAAACATAGATCTCAATTCTGAATTCTTCATTTAAGAATCATATTTCACTTGCAGTAAGTTACTTGAATCAGGCAGCTTCTCAATTTCAGTCTGACCATATAACAGGGAGGTATGTGAACACCTTCATAATTCTGTTCCATATTTATATATGAGTCTGCCTTGAGTGTTTCTTTTTGGTAGGACTTAGAATTTAAGAGCAAGGCCTAAATTACATTTCAACTTTTTATATAACCACCTGAAGTTGTGTTGCAAAGTCAGGAGTATAGAACTGCTAATAAATCCTAAAATCTTTAGCAGCTTTATCAAGCAATGCTTAGTACTTTAAGTAAAGTTTAAGAAGTAATAGAGCTTGGCATGAGAGAAAACTCTTAACAACAATCTCTAGTACACTTTTGAAACAATACAAGTCAACATTCTCAGCTGGAATATTATCAATAATTTGAAACTGCTCTCAATTGACAATTTGTCAAATATTTGTCAGTTTTGCTTGTGCGAGATGAATTAACTTCATCTTCCCTCATAAATCTGTTGAAAGGGTTATAACATGCCATGCAAAGTTTGACATGAACTCTTTTACCAATTGTACTTTCCTCACAAATAAAACACGGCAGTCGAAATTTTTGTACTGCTTGCAATGGCTTGAACAAAGTGAAATCATAATTATATCAGTTGATGTTTCGCCAAAGACAAAACCAAAGCAAGACTGAAATAAATCAATATCAATTAAAGTTTCATGATGTACATTTCTGTCACAACCACTAAAACAGTTAAGAAAACATAAACCTTTGGATGACTGTAATATTTCTTGATCAGGTGTTTCGGATGAACATGTTAAATCATTCGATGGATCATCAACCTTACTACTATTACTTGTAGACTGATTATACATGTTATAGCCAATATCATGACTGTGTCGCACCATGGGTAAATTCATTTTAAATTTTGTACAAATACAGTCAGTGTCTTCGAACTTGTGCAAATTTTTTTACATACCTGTAATAATCTGATAAAGAGTCTTTTATTAACAGTATTTATTGTATTCCGTCTTATTCAAGATCTCCATACTGCCGTGTCTGCCGACCTTTACCCTTTTGACTGACCATCGAATTTTCGTCGCTTCCTCTTAACAATAATGCATTTGCATACTTGTCTGTTAATCATTTTGTCTACAATATTTCTATAGAAAAACATTTATCATTTCTATATTATTCTGTAACACATTAGAAAGGGTTTCCAACTAGCAACATCATTGCTTTACAAATATCAAGCATTGTTGACAAAAAATCTATGCATAATTCTATTTCTACAGTCCCGATTGTCAAACATTCAAATGTCTTACCAAATTAGAAATTTGGAGGAATATATATATATGGATTTTCTGCTGCTTGTACATTCCTTTGTTTCTCTAGTTCATCTTTATTCTCTTATGTGGAGTTTCAACACAACATTATATTATAATATCAATCAACCTTTATGTAATCGACGTAATATGTACATCTCCAAATAAATGAATTTGGCATGAAGATGGTATGTCGGACAGCAGAAAATGTTTGGTAAAAACACAACCACCGAATGTATATATGTATGTATGAACAACCATCACATTATTCATGTGTATATTTACCGATGTATATCAGACTCCCGCTTTCTATAAAATGAGTCGGAAGTTGAGTATAAAATACTTATAACAGCTGCATTATAGGACAAATGATCGGAAAGACTTGCCCCTTACCGACAATACTTGCATTTTGGACAGTTTCATTGTTTTTCTGAATTCAGCCGGAGCTTGAAGTACCTGTACTGCTCGAGAACTTTCATTCATAATAACTAGAATAAACAGTAAACATACTCATGACCTGCTTAAGTCTTTTTCTTCCGTTGACAAACATTTAAATGCACCGGAATTTGTTGCATAATAATTCTGCGCTGAAAGAAAACTATAAGACTTGTTAAACAATTTCTCAAAATTTTATGTAGCTTTCTAGAAAATTTTTGTTGTTCTATTTTTACACTTCAAACTTGTGGTTAGTAAAAAGTTCATAAACTTCTATCCCATAATGAATCATGGTTTTATTCAGTTTTTACCCCATTCCACAATCTTGGGTACACAAACAAATAAACTTTCTCCCTGTTTGAATTCCCTTCATGTTATCTATACTGGTTCCTAAGAAAACCTTTTAAATCAATGTGAATGGCAAGTACGAAGACCAACTTTCACACATTTTTAATATCCAACTTACCTTTAGACCTTGAAGTTTTCGACATAATATTCCATAAACGGAATGCACAAAATACGGAGATACGCATATATGTATTTGTAATTCTCGCCGCCCTTATAGCCATATTCCCCCCGAGGGCGGCCGGGGTATAGAAATAGGCCGTTCGGTTTTTCCGCCTGCAGGTAGAACCCCTGCTTAAGGGG
>JAULBM010326609.1:0-13241 GCA_032357055.1 Geukensia granosissima | reverse complement strand
GGTTACTCCTTGAAATGTACATATAGCATACCTAAATTTTCCATATTTATTTAACATTGGTAATGTTGTATTTTATAACCTGCCAGAAGTAATGATTTACAAGAAAATGTGAATTATTAACCAGAGTGGTATTTTCTCTGATGTAGGTTACAACAAAATGTTATATATATAATACGAATCGACCACTAAGAATTGTGAAAATAAAATACCTTGCATAACATAAGAGATTTTATTTTCCTGTTAGTAAATATAGAATAAAATATGCAATGCAAGCTGATAAAACATTTGCAATTTTTTACCTACTTCATAAAATGTGACACCAAACACAAACAAACTACTTGTAGGCTCAAGAGTTGTTGATACATTGGGAAGTGAATTATGCATTTCTACATTGACCATCGTGGCAAATAATGTTAATAAATTTTACATGTGTTTGTTTGTTCTACTTATAAATTACAATTCAAGTACCTGTTTGACAGATAAAACCGGTGTAACCGTCTGTACAATGGCATCGGTATCCATTGATCAGGTCTAGACAGTCTCCTCCGTGTTGGCATGGGTTGGACGCACATTCGTTTATATCTAAAATTACATATATTAATAACAATTGTACATAAAATGGGTGGAAAAACTACACTTTTAATTTGGAATTCAACATTACTGATGACTGAATTTTAATGATAAACATGCTGGCAGACTCAATGACATAGTACATATATGTAACGGGTCGAAAGATTTGCAGGGAGATATTAAAGTAAATACGAGAATATTTTTATAGTTGAATGTTGTTGAGTGAACATTCTGTTCACAATGTCGTGAATTCCTTTTTTTTTATTCTAACACGGATTTAAAATCAAATGAGCAACTCGGTAGATTTATTCTATAAAGCAGATAACTGCCGAGGTACCATATTAAAGTTTTCAATGGTGTCCGGGTCGCTTATTTATATTGTTTATTTTTTTCTATGTTGTCTGACAAGAATTGACAGTATCCCGATGTTGATATCCTGATTTGATACTGATTTCGACATCAATGTCTCCACGACAAAGCATGGTTTCTTCTCCGGAACAACTGATCCTAGTTCTGTTTGTTTAGAAGTTCGTCGGGCTAAACCTTTTCTTGTTTTCGCATTCAATTTTTCTGTTTGTTTCGCGTTTTCCTTGTCTTTTTGGACTATGTACTTTGGAACTCCCGCATTGCCATTCTACATTGGACTTATGTTGCTTTGTTTGTTTGGTAAATAGGTCTCTGGTTCTCATGGCCTCATTTTTTAACTTGTGTGTTTTAAAGATTTCATCAATAGGTAGCATTTTTAAATATCAAATCTTTACCCGTCTGACAATTCTTTCCAGTGTAACCTGGAATACACGCACACACGTAGTCCTCTGACAATCCTACTCGATCACAAGTACCAAGATTGACACATTGACTGCTTTCGCAAGGATCAACATCTGAAGCAAAGAAATCACTATAATAAGTAAAAAACGCTGATAATGTATTTTACATAGAGAATAATACATATCAAAATGAATGTCACATGCTGTATCAATCCTAGTAAACAATATCAGCCTTTTGCTATGTATTGTTCACATTATCATATATTTCAATTGGAAACTTGTAACTTTCCTCATCATACTGAAACATATGACAGGTATGCGATAAAGGGTATGTGATACGGGGTACATGATACAGGTCTTAATTGGATATCTTTATCAAATATTCAAGACTGCAATAAAATTTGCTAAATATTCGATACAATGTTTTACATTATCTCAAATATACGATGCTATCTTTCCGTTATATAATTGCTTGCCATTTAAATAAAGCTTCACACGGGACTTCTTAATTTAGTGGCAAAGAAAGGAAGACCAAACATACGTTTCCTGAAATGTGACAAATTGATTTCTTAATCAGCTGTTTCACATTTAAAAAAAAAATTAAAATAACAAGACCTAACTATTAAATGTTAACCGCTCGATTTGGGTTGATATATTAAAATATATGTGTTTCTAATACATACCCCATGCAACCACTGCTATACATCTGCTGTCACTAAGTTTCCTGTTTTACAAAATAAAAATAAGTCAACGAGTGTTAGACATATCTCTTGATATTTGTGTTACAGTGTCCCAGAAAACATTTATTATCCCCTCGCCCAACGAAGTTGGGGAGGGGATATAGCGTTTCGTCCGTTCGTCCGTCCGTCTTTCCGTCCGTTCGTCACACATCAGGTTAACTTTTCGGTTAAAGTTTACATCTATGCTGGGATATCGGGCGAGGGGATTAGCTGTCGTTTCCGACTGCTCCATCGGTTTATCTTAAATTTTAGTAAAAAATAATTAAAACAGTTTCTTTTTGCTTGAAAATTTTAAAAAATGGAGATAAATTCAAAACGGATTGGTTGTTCCAGACTGAACTCGGAAAAATATTTTTACTACAATGTCACTTCCAGGTTATAAATTAGTCGTTATTTTCTTCAAATTCTTTGCTATTTCAGCTTTTTTTTAAATAAAAAGTTGTTTAAACTGTTAAATAAGAAGAATTAAAGACTCAATCATCAAAAAAAAATATATATTTACCGGACACTGGTGAAAACTTGCACGATCATGATGATCTTTACTGGGACATTCTTAACAAAAGTCCTCGCATATAATATATATGAACTAGACTTTTTCCTAGGTTTTGGGGGCTAAAAAGGCCCCGCATATTATGTATAAATTTTCTACACCAAAATACAGTAGTCCTGTAACTGTCTTGCAAAATTGTGTCCAACACCATACTGGCCAATCAAGATGTCACAAAAATTAATTTTGTTTTGCAGGGTAGATCAGATGTAACACTACAAAGCTGTCTGAATCTGTTTATGAGGGAAGAAGAGTTGGACCATGATGAGAGACCAGTATGTATATATAATTGATTCATACCTTTTTCATTGTCATTGAAAAGAGCTTTCAAATTAATATACTGTTTATACTTTATATAAAAAAATGATTATGGAATATGTGCCAGAAATGAACAATTCACATCTTACTAACAATTATTTAAAAGCCAAATTTAACACAGTGAAAAATGCTTTTCTGGATTTACCTTCAGAAGACATTCTAGGAGCCAAAATTATGAAGACTGAAATTCTAGTTACACTGATAGTTCATGATGTAAAGAACACTGGTAACAATCAGGGAATTTTACAATGTTTGAAATATGAAAATTGTATATTTTGCATTGAATGAAAGATCTTTAGTTGGTCCTGTAATTTTTATGCTAAAACTTCTGAAAAAATTGCAACCGAAATTGTTGAAATGTTTATTTATTGTCTTTTTCAGTTTTACCAGAAAACATAAACAAAATTTAAAATTTAGACATTTCTATTTACAGACTTGCTCAAAGTGCAAGAGAAGGAGTGCTTGTACAAAAAGTTTCTCAATTCAAAGATTTCCGCAGATATTAGTTCTACATTTTAAACGGTTCAGTCAGGGAAGGTACAGTCAGAAAGTTTCAACATTGGTAGACTTTCCAGAAATGTTAGATTTAACAGAATACTCAGCTGAAAAAGGTTAGTATGTTTGAAATGTGGATAATGTAAAATAACCCAGTAAAACTCCTTATAAACTCCAACAATACCATTTAACATTTTGGGGGTTTCTGTCTTAAGTCAATTCATGAATATTTTTTTTTTTTTTCGAGGGGGGGTTGCTAACTATTAGATATAAGAAGCTATTTATCTTAATTATTATATTATTATTAAACAGCTTAATGAAACAAGAGAAATAAGAATATTTGAATGCATGAATTTACTGTAGACTCCCTAAGTTGGCAAAATATATGTCAAAACATATTCTGTGATTGTTTAGAAAATTGTATAAAATGACGGTTTACACAGTAAAATAAAAAACAAAGAAATGACAGGATGGGATTCTTAACAAAGGAAGAAATATATTCGTGTTTTACTTAGATTTGAGCTCTGTAAAACTAGATTGTGTTTGATTTATTTCTAGGTAGTACCAAAGTAATATACAGTCTCTATGCAGTTAGTAACCACTCTGGTAGTGTACATTCTGGTCATTATACTGCTTGTTGTAAGCACCCTTACAATGGAGAGTGGTTCTCCTTTAATGATGCAAGGTAGGTATCTTTACATAAGTAAGAAATACAGCAGATCAGGGGTAATTCTGCAATTATATTCATTAGTTTTCCATAGAAGAGATGAAAAATTTGTGTCAGCAACTGATTCAAGTGAATACAATAGGTTTTGTTAGTGAAATTGTGTCCACCTAGAGAGCATTGTTTTGATATAATGAATTAACACCACCTAAAGTACAAGAGATTCTTTTTGTCACATTTTATATCATAAATACACCTAACACTCACTGAACACCATTGTTTGAATACCATTGCTACGTCACAGACAATGAGCATATGAACAGTGTGTTTACACAATTTTCTCACCAAAATAAAAGTTAATTCAGCATTTTATATTATAATAAGCCTATAATAATTCCCGATGGAGTTAAAATCACAATTTAATCAATTTTATGGTAACTATTAAGTAAGATAATTTTGGCGGGAATAGACACATGTAGCTTGTCTTTCGCCCCTTTTAAGACAGAGAAATCTCGATACGTCAAAACCATGAATACGTACCATTGTCATAGATGTGAGAAATTTAAGTCTGAAGCAGAAAATCAGTAAAGGATCTATTTTTTTAGTTTTGAATCTATTGCTCTGATAAAGATATTTATCATTGATAACAAGCAGCTGCCTGGTGTATTTTTGACAGTTCTAAAATTTCGTAATATCAAATTTCCTTTTACCTTACCTGTTCCACTTTCAATTTTCTAGATGTTTATATTATTTTTATTTGTACTCTATAGTTCTACGACAATCAAATACGTTTGTAAGAATGTTCGTTGACTATTTCTGCCAGCAAATTCCATTTGGTCAGTTAGACAGGTTTTCTGTCATTGGAAATGTTAATATTCAACCCAAATATGTTTTTGTTGTTGTAGTATAAAAACAATATAAGGTAAATCTCTGAAAAATATCAGCTTGTTATTTTTGGCAAAAAGCTGTTTAAGGAATGGATAAAGTCTCTTCTTCCACAGTTTCCAAGACTCATACAAATAAAGTTGTTATTTTTACAGCCATGAATCTTATATTTTATATACACAACTTTATTTCTTTGTATATAAACATAAGAATTGCTAAATTGTTAATTCACTGAGATTTCTATTGAAAGATTAATTTTAATGTAGCAGTGAAAAATTATTTAACTGAGATTTATAGATTATCGTTGATCTTTATAAGATTAATAATAATCTATCGAGATGTTAATGTCAAGATGGAAATGAGAGATCAAGTAAAGATGACCAATGATAATCTGTTTATTGCTGGATTGCCATGTAAAATAAGTGACATCTTCTTCCTTAAAATGTCAAAGAACAATGGAGTGAACAATATTTTTTCATATCATCATAGTCGCCTGATAGTAGAGTTCTCAAGCCAGTAAGAAAACCCATAAACCAGCGATTAACTGCTTTTTATGTTATTTGCATTATACAGTATAAATGTAAATTATATCAATCAATTCAAACTACCAGATTTCCACCATTACAAATATTAATCTTTTTTGTAGGGCATCATCCTGCTCAGTACGTAGTGCCGTGTCTTCAGAGGCCTATCTAGTATTTTATGAACTTACAACAAGATCATCCAGATTGTAGCATTAGTCTAATATTAAGCCAATTCATTTTGTGAAATTTTACTTAAAAATTGTAAAATATAAATGAAGATGTATTTTTAATAGTTTGTACTACAAAGGTTGTATTAATCCTTGGAAGACATTTATTTGTTCAATATTCAGTACAGAAAGTGGTTTGATACACATTTAAACATCATATTCTCAATATATTTGATGTAAACAATGCCACTATGAGGACTTATTGCTCATAGTTGGGTGATTTGAAATATTATCTTACTGGCAATGCTATTAAAGCCAAAATGTGCAAGATTTTTCATTTGAACTTGTTAACATAGCTGCCACAGATAATTGATACCAAAAAATTCAGTAATTGAAATTCCTTTTTCTGAAAAAATTTGTTAAATGAACTGAAACATTATACATACAGTAGTCTTGTATAAAGTTTTCAGCTGATTTTAGAATAAACTATGTGGTGAATTTTTTATTTCTGAATCACCAAGTTTTGAACATCTTCTTTGATATCTTTGGCCAAATGAACCAAAACTTGTATGTAAATCCAAGAGGTCAAAAGGTTTTACACTTTACTCATTTTAAATGTCTGAAACTGCTAAGCCAAATGCATCACCGAACTTATTTATAGTTTCTGTGAAAAATTAAGTGTAAATATTTTATTTTATCATAATAGGATTGTACACATTGTTGCCATGAGAAAACACTGCAAAAATGTTTTTGCTAGATGATTATACAAACTTCTGAGAATCTAGATTTTTGGAATTAAACATATGTAAGGATTTTTTTAAATTAAATTCTGATTTAGCCATATCATGTTACAGTTCTATTTTATCAGTTGATTGTGTATAATTATGAACCTGTATTTGAACAAGTAAATGGTCACATTTATTTAAGAAACAGTCTCAGATTTATTGAAACACAATCCGAGCCACAATATATCCAATACTCTGTCAGGTTTAATATTGTTTTGGTTTTATTTCTATATTTTACTTCATTATTTTTAATTAGTCATTTTACAACTGTTTCTAGATTGATCATATACAAAAGTCCATTATTTTACCAATGAAATTCCCTTGTAATTGATATTATCATATCACACTGTCTCATTTTAAAATTGGTTCAAGAAATATTGAGTTCCATTAATAGTCTTTTCATGAATATTCTATTGATACAATCTAATTAAAATTAGATCTCTGCACTTGCTCACCTTTTTTGTTTATTTTTTTTTTGTTGCAGCATGGGAGATCTAAGGACATCCCATCAGAGTTCATGTCAGAGGTCAAATTTACAATAGCCAATCAGCGATGTGTCACTGGTGTGAAGGCTATTTGTCTGGCGTAGCGCTTTTGATAAAGCTCTGTAATGTTCTGAAGGGAAATAATTAACCCCTGACATGAACTCAGATCTCCCACGATGGGAGAAAACAAAAAAAAGGAGGAGCAAGTGCGGAGATTAAATTTCAATTAGATTGCTATTGATAATATGGTACTTGATTACTAGATGATCAAATTGTTTGTTTTACTCATAAGTACATGTATAAGTTTTGATTGAAGTTAAAATACAATGAAATATTAGGTTGTCAGATTAGGCAAAACAAAAAATTCATAGGTTCTCAGGTCATTTTTTTTTAAATTCATTGTGGGAGGGCGGCAATCTATTTTTAATTTTTCGATGATCATCTTGGAAGATGAACATTATCAAGATATCAAGCTTCTGTGACATCAGCTCAACAAATTTTTTACCTAGTTAAATTACATGTAACAAGCTTTATGGCGTTTCGCTTTTGTTTTCTACTAGTGCCAATTTCTATTCAATTGCAATTCTTTCCTACTCTGACTTTTTGGACCATTTTTGGTGCAGATGGAATTTTTTTCCAAAATAAAAACTGTTGACGCCTGAGAACCACACATATTTTTTTGTCCTTAAACCTTGAAGTTATTTATATTCCAAAATTCAAAGCTTCCTGTATTATGAAAAAAGTATTTTTCTATAATCCCAAATAAATGTCACTAGTATTTGGTAAAAATTCTACTGGCAGCTGTTGAAATTGATCACACAGATTATAGTTTGTTCTGATAAGGGTTAGTTTAGCATTAATGAATGTGATGGATATTTGTTGAAGAGAGGATATTTAGAGAGAAAACAAGATTGAGAATTTTTGTATGACGTTAATTATTCACAGCATTTTAATATTGTTATCAGGAGATATTATACTATGCATTGTTATTTTAATCATGTTGCACTGTATATATAATTTTATTCAAATTTATATTGAATAATGATTTATAATGGAGAGTTTTGTTTAGTGACGTGTTCACCCCATTTTGTAAGTTTTTGGCTTTCCTGGAAATCATTTGTGCTCGGTATGGATATGTAACTAATTTCACATTACTTTCCAAGATAGTGTAATTCTTGCATATTCTTGTTATAGTTATTCTTTAATTTTTTAATATTCATTAATAATTAGAATGAAATTATGTACATATTTGACTCAGATGACCTGCGAGTAAATTGTTAACAGATTTTGAATGCTGAAGTAAGAATGCTATCATAACATGAGCTCTGATATTAGATATATCATTTGCTTACAGTTGAATTTGCTTAAAAAACATGAATGGCACATTTTTAACTAAGTTTGACAAAATATCAAAAATGTGAAAATCTTTGGAGGTTAAAGGCACCACATTTTTAGCAAGTCATTAGCAACACTAAGCTTTCACAATAGTCAACTTCAAAATGTATCTGGGTTATATTCAGAAGATGAAGGAACCAGGAATATCCGTTTTACTTCCTCATCAGCCTGCTTCCAAGCATCTGCTTTACTATTTAACTGAAATTTATATAGTTCTAAAAAAAAGTCAAACTGTTTATTTTTATTTCAGAGGGCCCTAAAACTTTGCTTTTTTGCCTTTTAATATTTTTTATTATAAATGGAAATAAACAGTCTCGAGGTTCCACACTTAATGTTTTTATTCAATTGTTATACCAGTTACAGAACAGTTGAGTTTTTTGTCAAATATTTTATTTAAGTGATTCTTTATTCAGGTAGAAATTATACATGTCTTTTATTTATTGTCTATGTTGTTTGTGATTGGTTGTATTTAAATATTAACAAAAGTCTGTGATATGTACAGAATATTTTGTATATACAACTTGTAAATATACTCCATATTTATTTTACCCCTCCCATAGAGCAGGGTTTTATGGTTATTTTAACTGTTACATGAAATTGTTTATTTGTTAAGAGTTTGGTCTTGCCTAATACATATTATATTGGTTTAACTTAGTGCTTTTTGTGAGTCTCTACACCCAGTTAAAATTTGTTACTATGCTTACCTTGAAAGGTGTATTATTTTGTCATCCTACAAAAGTCCTTTAGAGAAAATCAACACAGGGTTATTGTTTTATGTCCCTCTATGGCCTTGACCACAGTTTCATTGATAGGTGAGTTTAAGTGTTTTACATTTTCACATTGAAGATCCTTTCTCAAAAACTGTTATACACAGATTCATCATATTTTGTCTATAGATATCTCGTATTGGGTACATGCCAGACTACTGTATATCATCTGACCTTGACCTCATCTTCACAGAACAGTAAGATAGGTATGCCCACCAAGATGGACGCTACAACCAAACTTAGTTTAACATAGGACCCTATGGAAAATTCATTAAAAATTTTCCTGTATGCTCAATTGCTCAATTGGAACCAAACATTCATGGAATGCTCACAAGTTTGGTCCCCTTCAGAATTTTATCCAATGATCAATTCTGCCTAACAAGATAGCTGCTTCAGTTTAACAAAGACCCTATGTGAAATTCATTAAAAAGCTTTGTCTGGAACGACTTGCCCATTTTAAACCAAATATTGGTGGAATGGTCACTAGCTGGGTCCCTGTCAGTATTATATCTGGTTATCCCACAAGCCAACCAAGATGGCCACTAAAACCAAACTTAGTTGTGATATTCATTAAAAAATTCTTGTCTTCAGTTAAAACCAAACTTTGGTAGAATTGTCACAAGTTTTGTTCTTTTCAGAATTTTATCAGATGACCCCATTTGCCAACCAAGATGCCTGCTTCAGCCAAACGTAGTTTAACATAGGACTGTATGGGAAATTTTGTTTAGAATTACCTGCTAAATTGAAACCAAGATTTGGTGAAATGGTCACTGGTTGGATTCCACTCAGTATTATATAATTGGTCCAACCTGCAAAGATGACTGACTAGTCCTAACATTTTCTGTTAGGACTTATCAAGATTTCAATAAAAAAAGAAATCTTCTTGTCAAAAAATACCTCACACTATTGGAACCTAAGTTTAATCTGATTGTTTTAATGTCGGTTTCCTCTGGTTGTGTTTTAGTTCTTTTCTCATAAACAATATATGACAGGTCAACAATTTTTGACATGCTAATTAATTGTGATTATTTGTGTAGTAAAAATATTCATCATTGACCTGATAGTCAGGTCAACAGTTTGTTTTGTCTTAGTCCAGAGTTTGTTTGATACAAAGTCGATTGATCCATTTCTCAGAACCCGCTTGTAATATACCAATGCACTTCTATATTCGTTTGCCAAAGTCAAGACCTACATTTTATGCATGAAAACAAGTTTATTTGGGATGGGGAGGGGTGGTTAACTCAAAGATTCCAACTTACTGGCCCAACTTCTTTACAGTACAATATACATGTACATGTAAAGTTCTGGGTCCAATGGGGTGTATAGTATCTGGTCGTTAATCAGTGTGGTCTTACCTTGTTCTCCGTTATTTGTACAACTTAAAATTCGATTACAGTGAAAAAAGGATGTCAAAATTTAGGAAATCAGAAAAAATAAATTTATTACATGTTTTGTTTTTTGTTGGTTTGTTTTAGTGCACTGTATTTTCTCTGTGCATTTTTAGACAATCATGTCATGCAGGAATCATTAACTCTCTTACAAGCAGAGATGTTAGTTTGATGTATTGTTCTTTTTTTAAAAGTTCTTACCGTTGATTTAATTTTCTTTTCTTTTTTGCAATCTTCAAGCAACAAGTATTACAATGTTTAAGGTAGTATTGTGAAAATTGAAGTGTAATTTGATGACTCTTATGAAGTTTATAGGTGTAGGATAATATAAGAAAAACAAAATAAATGAACAACAGTGACAGCTATAATAAGTTTATGTGAAAATTGTTCCGACAATGTTAGTGATTTTTGCAATTTCTCTACCGTTATGCTTATATTAGCTGACATTATGTATAGATATATGTTAACATATAAAGAATCTATCAAAATATTTTTATTTTCCAAAATTTGCTAATTCTTTGAGCCAATTATTTTAATATAATAGAAAATGGCAACATTTTCGAATTTTCCAAATGAGTGGAGAAAAAATTTGAGATTGTCTAAAAAATCTGAAGTACGCAAAAGTTATCGGACCATTTCTGTTTTTTGCAATAGGATTACTTCAAACAGCTGATTGGTTGATTCAGCAATATCTCCCAAAGAAGATTGAAAAACGAAAGAATGGATTACGTCCACCGATGACTTCCGTTTGGTGTTGCCACTGCACTGTCAGGTATTTTTCCTATGTGACATCAGTTGATGCAGGCTATGTCACAAAACAAAACTGTTATAATCAGCAACAAAACCAAACTGAAGTTACTGGTGGATGAAATCCATTGGTTAAGTGAAATAAATGAATTACAAATGTATTAGTGAAACAGATTTTAACTGTTCCGTTTAGTATGGAGTGAAAATTTACAAGTGTTCAGTTTTAGCAATCTACCTTTTATAGTGTAGAAAAGTTCTTGATATAAAATAGTTTACTGTAATGAATGTGTTAAGATTCCTATGCTGATTTTTCAAGTATATCGGTTAGTTAAGTAAATGATTGATGTTCAGAATAGTTTTACTGAGATTTTCTACCAAAATATGTGCTGATTTAATCATTTTGTTTTAGTTGAATGTTATTTGCTTATATGTATTTCCAATGAAAATTAATTAAAGCTGCATTTATAGGGCAGTTATAAATAATAAATAGTCTTTCATACATTATATTTTGTTTGTTGTGCATGCCACATGAATATCTTTGGTACATAACATTTATGGGACATTAAATGTTTTAAGCATCACCAAATGGATACACAATAGTTTTTTTTTAATTTAGAAAAAAATTAAATCTTGTTCAACTTAAAATCAGTTGTTTTTTTAAAGATATGAAAATCTTTCAGTAATTATGCACGGTTGGTGGTATTGGTGAATATATTGACAAGAGATGTATAAGTTTCATTACAACACATATCTTTTTTTCATACAAGTCCTTTTTTAGGCAAGTTACAACGAATGATGGCCGGCATGTGTCAATGTTTGTTTCTGGGCAATAACTCCAAATGTTTACATCCAATTTAGGGAAACTTTGGGATATTGTTACATATCAAGCAAGTGAGAACCCTGTAGCCCTTTTTAACAACCCATTTCTTGAAGGCAGTGGTTCCTTCTAAAATTAAAATTTACCATTCTGGTTCCCTGCACCAATAAGTATGGTATAAAGTTTCCATAGAAATCACAGCTAAAACATGCATCGATTTCTGTTGAGGAGAAATAGTAAAAGCTTTCATTTTTTGTTTTTATACAATTAAATGTGGAGCATAAATAACTTAACTACTTTTGGCAGTCATAGAAAGCAAATGCTTTAAGATAAAGTACAAGGGAAGGTCCAGTTATTCTCCTTGCTCATTCTTAGGTTGATGTGATTCACTACCTACAAAGGGGAACAACTCTTATAAAATCTTAATTTTTAACCAAACTTGGACTTCCAGAAATATGTTTTGGAAAAGGACTATAGTTTTTGAGGAAAATCTGTTCCAAGGTCAAGGTCACATAAAAAACCTTTAAAAAACCATCAAGGTCAAGTCACAGTCACAAGAAAAGCTATGAATTTTTTGCAAAATAAGGATTCTGGAGGATAACTCCTAAAGTTTGCTTTGGATTTAAATGAAACTTTTGGATAGTATATATTATATCAAGCAATCAAGAACACTGTACACTTTTTGGAAAATTTGATCAAGGTCACAGTCACAAAAAAATTGTTTTTTATACCTATATAATGATATGGCGCTTTGGTCGATGGCTGTGTTCTTGTTTGTAGACAGGATTGTTCTGCATGATAACTTTTGTTACAGTTGACCAATCCTTTTAATATTTAAGGACATTGATAATTGGTTCTAAATAAAAGTTGGTATTGATTATGGGTGATCTAGCCCCATTTTTGGGGAGGAGCCAGAAGGGGTTTTCTCTTCTTAGGATGCAAGTTCTCCATTTGTCCAATTTTGATTGATTTTTTTTCTTTGTCAAAAAAGTCAGTATAATAGGCCACAAGCGTCATGACCTATCTCTTACTGTTATTGAGATATATGGGGGTCCAAAAATGGCCATGCCCTAATTTTTAAAAACCTTTTTATTTCTCATCTAATTTTGATGGGTTTTTTAGCTCACCTGGCCAAAGGCCATGTGAGCTTTTGTCATCACTTGGCGTCCGTCGTCCGTCC
>JAULBM010326608.1:0-23304 GCA_032357055.1 Geukensia granosissima | reverse complement strand
TTTAGCAGGGGTTCTACCTGCAGGCGGAGAAACCGAACGGCCTATTTCTATACCCCGGCCGCCCTCGGGGGACAAAAAAAAAATGAAACATGCAATCAGAAACGTATGCCTTCAAACAGCTTATGTTCCAGACCTTCTTGCTTTGTCACAGGTTTGAGACGATAAAATAAACACTATTGTTGAAACGGGGGTGGCGGATCGGGCATGACTGAAAGGAATCGAATCTTGAGGTAAACGAATTTAAATCACTAACAGCCTAAACTCAGGGTAGATATATATCACGATGGCAATAGTGATTGAAAATGAGAACTCATCCTTAAGGCCGGTGTCCGATAAGGCATGCAACCCACTAAGAGGCCAGGAAGAAAAAACAATCCGAAGAGATCCTGAAATGGAAAGATATTCCAGAGAAACTGTTCAAGATCACGGAGGTTTGAGATGCTAAGGTATTGGGGAAAAATGGGGGACGAGTAAAATCATGGGCTGGAGAGAAGAACAGTAAAGAGCTCAAGGTCTAGGCGTGCGAAAAGAGGAAGCATGAACTGGGGACAATAATGAGAAGAAAGCAATTGCCTCTTTGGAATGAAGAAGTTTAGGAAGAGTGGCTACTATCACTTCGACCTCGAGGTAGGGCGGTCAAATCCGAAAGAAAATGTAAAATTTTTCAACTGGGAAAACCTTATTGAAAAGGTTATATTGTGGTTGGGTGTGTGCTTAATTGAAAGGGATCGAACTTCAAAGAAATCACTATTAAGGCAATACATAGAGGTAGATATATGTCATGATGCCAAGCGTTATTGAGAGTGTGAAGGAGTTGAGGTGGATAACCCAAGAGCAAAAGCTGAACGACTAACTCGGGACGAGGAAATATCAGTTGGATGAGCTGATCGAATACAAAATGGGTAAAGAATTCGTGGCGGATAAGAAACAGAGTGAGGAGAATGCAGGGAAAAGGGGAGAAGCGGGGTCATATTGTATTTTAAACCCCAATGGAAATTGACCCCGGGACAATTTTTAGCCATGGTATATTGACCCCCTTGGAAAAATGACCCCCACTGAATGTATTTTGAACCTCCATGGGATATTGAAACCCTTCAATAATGGTATGAAAATAATAAATACTCATCTGGTATGGATACATTTTGAAAGAGGGGTTCAAGATCCCATGATAGGGGGGTTCAAAACTTTGCAAATTAATGGTCAGGTTCAAATTCCATAATATGGGGGCGAATACCGAATATATTTTAAAAAAATAATATAGAAAGTATTGTTGGTTTTTAAAAGGAAAGGGGTTCAAAATCCCATGGTAGGAGTTTCAGAATATCATGACAGACAAAACTGAACAAAGGACGAGGGTCGTTAAGTCCCAATTTTGGCCCAAGAATTTGGCTAAAAAATGAAAATTGGCTAATGTCTATTTCATTATATTTTTTATATTGAAAAATGTCTATAAAAAGAATATTTGACAGAATTTTGAGATAAATTAGTTCTACAATGGTCACTCGACACATAGAAAATGCTTTAAATGTTAAAATACTAAGAAATTAATGAATTTGATGCAATATTTGATACTATTTTATCAATTTTAATATAGATCGCACAAAAACACTACAACCAAACTTTGCACATTTAAAGATGTATCAAGTACAAATGTTTGATTAAAATATTTTCGTGATTTTGTGCGATCATATCTATTTTGAAGAACACACCTCCAAAAATTGAGTAATTTTACCGAAAATGTTGAATTCTTGTCAAAATGGTCAAATATAACCTTGCATTTTGTCGAAATGACGAAAAGGATACAAGACAAAGTAATGAATTATTAAAAGACATTTATTAAACAGCATTTTCACAACAACTTATTATGGTGTCACAAAATCAAAAATTATGGTCAAATATGAGGCTTAACGTACCTACTCCTTTAATGGTCAGGTTCAAATTCCATAATGTGGGTAAGAATATCAAATGTATTTGTTCAAAACAAACATTTAAAAATATTGTTAATTCTACATGCAAGGGACAAATTCCTATAGTAGTTGGATCAAAATCACATTGTAGACTAAACTGTCGCGAAAGCGAAATCATCTTTTGAACTGGTTACCATTATATATTTCACCTTTTGTTCTTTAGTTATTTAAAGGTCAATATAAATACTTAAATTTAACTCCTTTCATTGTTATAAACTCTTTTAATGTTATTTTATGTTCCTTTGATTACATTAAAGCGCCTGTAATTATTTGATATTATCTACAATGCTCCACTCATTATTAATAGTGCTCCTTTCATTGTTGGAAGTTTGATATATAAAGTAACTGAAGGTTTTGTTGAAAAGAGGTCATTATAAGAGCATAAAGAGATATTTAGGACATTGTTGGATACAATATGTGCATACGATGTATTGTGATTATTAATAATGATGGAATAAAGTATGAAGAAAATATATTGAGTTTTCATATGATTGTGTAACAAGGACTTCACAACATTTTTTGGTACCGGAACCCGGTAAAAAGCAATTCTGTACATTTAAAACAAATACAAGATGACGACTTTGAGTCATATGAAAGGTGTTATAAAAGGTGTTATGAAAGAACCAGATATAGAAATATATTAGCTTCAGAAATTCAAGAAGGAAATTCACTTCTACAAAAAGAAATTTCAAATTCACAACGTCAAGAATATGTGCACAAATCTACCAAATGTATTGAAAAATTGAAAGTGTATATTAACAAATTGGAAATTCAAAGTATTCAAGTTGCCAATGCTTTAGAGGAGGATAAAACTGGAACAGCAGACAAGTTAGCAGACGAAGATTAAATGTTGTGTTCTGATAAAACAGACTGTTATTTGGAACTAAAGAACTTCAAAGAAAGGTTAGTCGATTTTATCAAATTAGAAAGTACAGAAAATGTAGAGAAAGTCAATCCGTTAGATTTGGTTCCTGAAGAAATGATAGGCATAGTACAAACACAATTGAAACAACAGGAGGAATTCATAAAGAGTCAATAAAAGACAGAAAGTGCAAAAAAGTGTAAAGTTACCTAAAATTGATATTATTTCTTTTAAAAAAGAAGAGACAAAATGGAATGAGTTCTGGGATTCTTTCGAATCTACCATTTATAAAAACAAGAGGCTTTCGAATATAGATAAATTTAATGACTTGAAAAATAAATTAGTAGCTGAGGCAAAATATGTTGTATCTGATTGAATGTGTCTCACGAAAACTATATAGTGGCAATAAATATTCTTAAAGAAAGGTTTGAGAATGCTCAAGATGTAATTTATCTGCATTACTGTGAGATGATAAATTTGCACTGCCAAGACCAAGATATATTTGTGTCAATGGTGCGTTCAAAATTACCACAGGAAGTGATGCAACAACTTGAAATTCAGAAAGGAACTGAAGAAAAATGGTGTGTGCGATCATTCTGTGACAGATTAATGGATTATATAGTGGCTAGAGAAAAGACAGACAAAAGAGATGTTACAAATAATCGACAATATAGTCAAAACCATAACAGTGCAAAGTCGTTGTCAAAACGAAATCTATTTCAAGGAAATATGTCAAAATTCCAAAACGGATCACGTCAGTTTCAAAACAAAAGTACGGCTGAAGCACTAGTAGTGTCAGGAAATGATAATTTGAATAGTTCATGTTATTTTTACAAGTGCAGATTTTGTCAAGGAAACCATTGGAGTGATGAATGCTCTAAATACAAAACCATTGATGAAAGGAAAACTCAACTGAAAGGGTGTTGTTACAAGTGTTTACGAAAGGGACATAAATTTATCTGATTGTAAAAAAGGACAATATGTGTACATTGTGGTGTTTTGAGCAGTCACCACCAAAGCTTGTGTCCGAAAAAATTTGGAACCGGATCAACTAGTGTCCATTTTAGTGATGAACATGTTTTAGTGGTTTTAGTAATGAAAATGAGCAATCACTAACACGTGTAAGTGAAAACACAGAAACTGCGTCTAAAAATGTGTTTATATCTTCTGGTGGAATTGTTCTTATGCAGACCGCCAAAGTTGAAGTGAAAAATACTAATGATTCTATAAAGCAAACAACTAGATCTCAAAGAACCTTCATTTCACAAAAGTTAGCATCAACGCTGAAATTGAATTCTAAAAAAAGATGAGGAAATAACCCTAGTTATGTTCGGAAGTAAAAAGACTAAAACGGTAAAAATTGCATCAACTAGTTTATATATCCGATTAAATAACGTTAAAGTGTTGCAAATTTTGGCTAACATTGTTATAGTTATCAGTGGAACTGTTCAACGGAGACGACTAGATAAAGCTACGATTGAAAATGTGAGACATTTTGTGAAGGACGTGGAATTAGCAGATGACATTCCAGAGCAAGGCGGAACATCTTCTGTAGATTTGTTGATTGGAAATGATCACTATTTTGATTTCATTCTTGAACAAAGGATTGAAATTCAACCAGGCCTGTATCTACTTGCTTCTAAGTTAGGGTGGATTATCAAAGGAAGAACGAAAGAAAATGATTCTTCAAGAGATGATAGTGAGAGTAGTTTTCTGATAATGTCACACATAGGATCAAAAGTACCAGAGACTGATTCATGTATAATGACAGTTCCTGACATAACAGATCTGTGGAAATTGGAGTCAATTGGAATAAGTGACGACAATAACTCCGAAGAAGATTCAAGAGTCTTAGAAATGTTCAAGGAAACATTGGAATATAAAAATGGCAGGTACTTTGTGAAATGGCCATGGAAGAATGAACATGTTGATTAGCTGTAAATAGAGAATTTGCTTTGTCCCGCTTAAAGTCGTGCTTAGTTAGAATGAAAAAGAAACCAGAATTACTTGAAAAATATAATTCTGTTATACAAGATCAATTGGAAAAAGGCATAGTGGAAAAATTTAAGGAACAAAACACACAGGGAATGACACATTATATTCCACATCATCCTGTTATTACGCCAAACAAAACAACCACGAAGTTGAGGAAAGCGTATGATGCGTCTGCAAAACCAAAAATTGAAGTCAACAGTCTGAACGAGTGCTTATATCGTGGACCAGTTCTTCTAAGGAATCTATGTTGAATATTAATGAGGTTTCGTTTGAATCAGATTGGAATTGTTGCAGATAGAGAAAAAGAATTTCTCCAGATCGGATTACAAGAGAGTGATCATGATGTGACACGATTTCTTTGGCTAAAGAATTACAAAGATGGATATGTTGCATGTGATAATATTCAGGAATACAGATTTTGTAGAGTTCTTTTCGGAATTATATCAAGTCCTTTTCTACTAGTAGCTACAGTAGAAAGTCATTTAGACACATATAAATGATCTATAGCAGAAAAGATAAAGGATAATATTTATGTTGATAATTTGATCTCTGGTTGCAAATCAGTAGCTGAAACATTAGAATTTTATTCAGAAGCTTAACAAATATTTTACGATTAAGAAAATGGGTTTCCAGTAGTCGTGTGTTTAATTAAGTATTGCCGACCAAAGACAGGACAGATTTATTTGAAACTCATGTATTGGGTTATCTCTGTAATACTGACCGCGACGCCATACATGTGAAATCCACTAAAAACATGATTTGTTCTGGAATTTGAACAAAGAGAAAAACATTGAGTGAATTAGCAGAAGTAATTTTTTTTTTTTTTTTTGGTTTTTTATGTCACCTATTGTAGTCAGTGGCAAAATCTTTCCTCAAGACTTATGGAAAAGGAATTTAAAATGGGATGATGAGCTATGTGGAGAGAATAAGTTGAAATTGATCCGTATCAGTACAGAATTAAAGTAGTTCTCCGACGTCTCTATCCCAAGATTCTTAGGGTTAGTTGCCAACAACGAGGATGTGAAATACAAGTTGTTATACTTTTGTGATCCATCGAAAAGTGCCTTTTCGACTGCGATTTATCTTCATCAATCAAGCGGAGATGCCACAACATGTAACTCAATTTTTGTAAACAAGTGTAAGCCAAGAAGAATGTGCATTTGTTATTGAAAATGGAGAAGAAAACGTGAGTAGTGAAATGCCTTACAACATTGATATCAAACAATTCTCATCATACCAAAAACTCATTCGAGTTACTGCATGGATTGAAAGATTTATTCAAAAGATCAAAAAGACTCCCTCGAATTATGAGAAATATTTAACCGTTAAAGAAATCAAGAAAGCCGAGGACAAGTTGATTCAATATGTTCAAAGGAAGAGATTTTCCGATGTATTCAACTCCATCAACACAGGTCAGAAAAACAATTTAAAAGCACAGTTAGGAGTTTTCTTAGATGAAGATAACCTATTGCGTTGTAAAGGAAGACTTGAAAATATAGAGGTTAGTGAGTGTGCAAAATATCCCATTCTTCTTCCTCGTGGGGAGGATTTCACCAGACTTCTTGTTGAAAAAACTCGCACAGAACTCTTTCACAGTGGCGTTTCTCATACATTGTGTAGAAATAGTAACACATTTTGGATTCCACAAGGAAGAGCCACTGTTAGACAAATACTACGGCATTGTAGAACATGCAAATATTTTAAAGGAGGTCCTTACAAAATGCCAAATATTCCTCCATTTCCAAAGTCAAGAGTTTCTAGAAGCTTGCCTTTTCAGAGAACTGGTCTTGATTATCTTTGTCCAGTTTATGTGAAAGACGGCAGTGTAATGAAGAAAAGATGGATTTGTTTATTTACATGTTTTGTGACAAGGACCATACATCTGGAAATTGTGAATGACACGACTACTGAAGAATTTATTTGTGCATTTCGTAGAGGAACTCCAAGTGAAGTTATTAGTGATATAATGTGCATATGATGTATTGTGATTATTAATAATGATGGAATAAATTATGAAGAAAATATATTGAGTTTTCAAATGATTGTGTAACAAGGACTTCACAATATAAACTTTGTAATTTATCATTTTGTCAGGTTCTAAATCCCATATTGTGCGGACAGAATACCGAGTTTATGGTAATATCAAATATTTAATAATGCAGTATTAGCTTTTAAAGTGTAGGGAGGTCAAACTATCATGGCAGACTAAACTTTGCAATATTATGGAAGAGTTCAAATGCCATGAATTACATTCCCTGTGTTTTAGAATACATTTGTTGTGAGCCACACACCGATTACTCCCCGTAAAATGGCCGCTTGTCATCTCCAAGCGAGTCTTCACAGATTTAATAAACTTTGCATTGTCTTGGTTTCTCTTGTCTTCGGTCTTCATAACGATGGGACGCACGCGGGGAATCTTTTTTTCTTATAATATCGAGAATATTGAATGTTGGTTATCGATTATGACCTTCCTGGTGGTTAGGAGTGGGAAATATCTTGTTTAGTATTGTAGGATAATATTTAATAAACAATATTATTACGAAAAGTCAGATTAAATAGTATGAATGTGTGATGTCAAAGTATAATGGAACTGATAAAAAAATTTATGAAAAGCTACAGAGTCAGAGGAAAGTTCAAATAACCAAATTAACTTTATTTATAGCAAATTACACCCATATGGGTCAAGCTTCATTATAACACATAAACAACAGTATCAAATATATACAAAATACAATGAATAAAACACACACACACACACACACAAAGTTTCTGAGAACGTATGACTGAAGTGGGCCCTATTTTTGCAGTTCTATTGATTGCTTTATAAAGTCGCAGACATAAGCCAACAGTTCAAGTTTAGGATCAAGAATAAATTTCAACTTTTGAAAAGGTGACATATTTTGAGAAAATTCAGGGTTAACAGATTGAATGTTTTCTAAAAGTTCATTCCGAATAGAATTATTAATTCTACAGTTAAAGAAAAAATGGACTTCATTATCAACTTCAGAACATATGTTGCATAAGCTTTGTTCTCTGGGGATATTTGGTATCTACCTATTTCAATTTTGAGCCCGTGATCGCTTATCCGAAATTTTGTCAAATTTTCTCTATTTTTGAAATTATTATTTTGAGATAGGTATTCTTCCATTTTAATATCAGATTTCAGATGACTATATAAGAATAATTTTGATCCATCGGTTATTTTTGATAATTTCTCTAATGTTTTAGCCTTGTTATTTAAACACTTTTGAATTTTGACAATATTTTGCAGACAGAAATTACCTTATCGTACCATGTTCTTTTGAGAAGGTGGTTTCTTCATGATTCATAAGCAATAATTCTGGAACCCCAAGATGTGGCACACAAATTCATCCATGAATGATTAATAAGGTTTTGACAATGGACCTGGTCTGTGTTAAAAGTCTGATACAAGTCGAGCCTAATTCTATTGCAGACACAGATGATGATACAAGTCAATCACCCTAACTTCATTACAGTGACAAACAGGATTTATATTGCATTGAAAGGAGGCTTTGCACCTGATATTTCAATAAAATTCTCCTTTTAAAAAATGTTCAAATTTTATTCTTACTTTATTATAAGAAGAAAGCAGGCAAGAAAACTAGTCCTATTTAGCATCACACCTCTTACCAGTCATCAAATGTGTGTGATAATACAATTATACAGAATATGCAGACTTCTTGAGTGATAATGTCATTTAATACATCCGCTTTAAATTTTGCCTTCAGGTCTGGAATTGATACTTTACTGTTTAAAATCACTAGGGATTCAAGTACAGAAGCATTGTATCAGACATTCTTGCAATATGTTCCCATATCACAGTCAATGGACCACCAATTTATTAAACGGCGCTTTTTATTTCCACAGATAAATGAAGTCTTCAAAATTTTAAAAGTAATTGATGTACACTTCTTCAAGTTTTTGGCCTGAATGTGCAAATTTAGTAATTTCCAATTAATTCTGTTATAATGAGATTATTCCAATATCTTCTTTTATCTGTTGGTTTGAAGCGGCAGACTTGTGGCGATATCTTTTGAAGAAAAATAATCTTTTAATGAATTGTTTGGAGTGTAGTAGGCCTTTTGCCAGTGGCAGAAATGTAAGTGAAACAAATGCCTTTGATATCAATGGAAGAATTTAAATTTTGGTTTACAATACAAATCATTGACAATATTAAATTCATTTAGATAACTAAAAATTTAAAAGTGGGAGCTGTTGAAAAAAATCTTTGTTTGAAAATAGAGATTAAATTAACATGGCTTACGGCACAGATTTGCTCATGTTGTCAGAAAGGTGTGAGATTTTGTGAAATTTTGCATTTTTTGCATTGTTCAGTAAATAGATAAATTATGGGTTTTCAAACCTCCTGGTGTGCCCTAGAAAATTCATTTCATCAAAAGTGATGTCACATTTACAATTCAGGTACAACCCAAAGCTAACAGATAGAAATTACAACAGAAGTGTAATAATAGCTTTTCGTAAAATTTTAACAGATTTTGTTTCCCTTTTAACACAATCACTCCCTGTTTAAAAATTGAGCAAATGTGAATAGTAATTAACAACAGTTTTGTTTAAATTAGAAAATTGAATGAATTGGTTCAGAATGAGAAAATTGGATCATTTGATGGAGAATTTGTATGAGGTATAGACATGCAAAGGTTATGGATTCCTGTATAAAATGCCATCTGTTGATACTGATGGTAGTAATTTGCTGGACAAATTGGACAGAATTAAGTCCAGTTAGAATGGTGTTTTAATCCTGTTGTGACTTGGGACAATTTGCACTATTGTCGCTGGAGGATTATGATGTGTGTGGTCTGAATTAAAGGACGGAGTTGGAATATGAAAGTTCATTTGTCTTTGGTCATCAAAGACTTAGAACAGTTGTTTTTTTATGTTGGTAATATCAGATATTGTAAAAGTGAACTCAAATAAGAAATGAGGGATATATAATTTTATTCGTTTTGTAAAAAGTTCTCATAGAAAATTTTTATTGGAGTCTAAATATGAGATTGGGGAGGGTCTGAAAACAAAGAACTAATTATATTCACCAATAGGTGGGTGAGGAATATAAAGAAATCATCCTGTCAACTGTGCACATCTTCAAAATGTTTATATACTTTGCTTTCTAAAGTTTTGTTTAAACTAGAACATAGTGGAATAAATTAGGTGTGCAGTTTTCTTTTGTTTCCTTGGAGATTGTTTTTCATTAGATCAGTTTAACAGAAAATATGTCTGATAATGATAATTTGGTACATTTGCATTTCAGATTTATTTTTTTGGCTAGTAACTTTCACTGTCAAAACCAATCACTATTGTCCAAAGCAATATAGTGATAAATATTCTGAAATATCTCATTATGTAAACAAATTCAGACACACTGATTCATCCTTTCTGTGGAATGTCTAGAAATGGACAATTACAGGTCAATTAATGATAGTTAATTCTGGACATGCACCACCTGTCAACCTTATTTTATCTCAGTATCTGATAGTATGTATGATTGTACTTTTAATTTACATATTTACATCAACCCTATTGGTATCCATATACAAGAGGGTTATGGAATGTAAAGTGTCTTTTTAAATGGGAAAATATGTGAAATTGCTAAAATATGTAATACATGTAATATATATGAAGGACAAATTGAATTAATGTTTCTCAATAATATGATGCCACCTGTATAATCATAAAAAGTAAAGTGCTGTAACAGGTCTCAATATAGTGAAAGTAGCAACTATTTTGAAGGTTGCTTTATATTTATAAAGTACATCATTTTTTCTAGAAATCCTCATAGGTTGATTTGTTTGTCTAATGTCCAGCAGCAAATGTTTAATGCATATTTAGGACAGAAAACTTAAGTAATAAAGAGAAAGGAAAATAAGCACTTACTGTCTCTTTATAAATTTCTGTTGTGCTCTCCCCCCAAAAAAACAAAACAAAAAAAAACAGAAAAACAGATAAGCCTCCTCAGCCTCATTCTTCAGATGAAAAAAATTACATGAGATATAATTCTACAGTTTTACTTGTTTCAACCCAAAACTCCTATTGCACCATTAAATATGTTTCATGGTTTCATCAGTTTGTCACACTTGTTTTGGTCAGGTATACCTAGTATCATGTTACAGGACATCATTACCTCATCAAAAGGTTAATTACCTGTTACCTGAACTTACCTGTGGTTTCTTACCTAACTTTGGATGGGGATGCTTAACTTCTTGATTTATGTTCATTTCAATAAAAGTCTATTGCACCTGCAACTTTCAGGGTCAAATATCACACCTTTCCAAATCACATCTTAGTAAGGTGTAATTTTTTGCTGTTAAAATTGATATGCCTGCTTTTCGGTTAAAAATATGTGCGGTTTCCCACCAAGCTAGGATTGGGATGCTTAACTTCCTTATTTATGAAGTTTATTTCACCTGCAACTTTCAGGGTCATATATTTATCTTTAAGGAGGAAATCTTGCATTGTGCATTTTAGTTATGGTGTAATTCTTGCAAAAATATTGTCAAGCCTCCTTAGATTTGAAATTTATGACTGTTTCAGTTAATTATCAGTTTCACTCTATGTAAATTGTACTGCACCCAATAAAACCAGATTTAATCAGCACTCTCATCAATGGCCAGTTTAATACCTACCAACCATTAAATAGACAAATTATAGACCTCTATCAGATAAATTTGTTTTCTAACCTAGGTTGAGATGTTAAAAGTCTAGTTAACCATGTTTTATGGTAGATCGGATCTCAGTTTATCATCATAGAATAAGTACATCATAAGATTACTGGTAACTGATAGCTTTATAAAAAGTTTATTGTAAGCCATAGGTTTGATGTCATTATTACAGTTAATTGGATTAAATTGGTTCATACTTCATTTTTTTTCTCAGAGACCTTCCTTATTGATGGTATAAATTCTAATTTAATTATTTTACTTTATATAAATTGTTGTTTTGGGCCAAAAATAAAATATTGTTTGTTTCCCCAATATTGACCAACAAAAATGTTGCAACACAAATAATTTTATGCTAAACCTAGATAAAAAAAAAATTTGTGTCACAACATTTTTCATTTCCCATTTCTTGCTGGTTGAAACTTATGAATCTAAAATCAATGTTTAAGAGTAAAAAAATAATTCCCTGCCAACAAACCCACACTGGCTTGGTAAGGTCAGTTTTGAGGAAATATACAATATAATAATTTTGGCCTTCGTAGGTTTTTAAACTGGTTTAACAGCAAACAATATGACTAGAGTCATTCAGCAATTAATTGTGTGTTTTCTGACCTTTGCAAATAAAGCATTCTCTCAGCAACTTTGCAAACAGGCTTCACGGAGCCTCTAGTCATAAATCTTTGAAATATGTCAAAAAATATATTTGTACTTTAAACAACAGAAGAATATGTTTTCAAAATGCACATGCTTAGATACTTTGTATGTTTATACATATGCATAAACTTTTACTTATTTATTTGATGTTTGCATGTCTGTTCAACATTTCAAGTGTTAACAACATCTAATTATAAACATTTACAGTAATAAAAATACAAAAAACTCATTTAGAATTTAAAAAATGTTTTGACAATTTTTGTTAAAATGATTTAAGATTGGGTTTAATGTGTATAGAATACTGTCTGTAGACTGGATCAAAGTAAAAAAGCCAGTTTAGACTGCTGATGAAGAGAAACATCTACTGAGAGTTGACTACATAATTTTCCCTGTGTTTACATGATAAGGAAAACAAACTTATGTCTGTTTAGTTTTTAGAGTAAACAATATCTGTATTTATATAAGCTTGTAATAAATTCTCTAAATGATTACTGTAACTTTGAGGGAAACTTTGAAGTTTTAAGAGGTTCGATAACTGAGTTTGTATAATTATTAATTAATTTTGGATTTAATAAATATTAATATTGCTTGCAGATAACAATATAAAGTTACTACTGTTGATAGCAAATTTTAATTTTGGGAAATAAAAAAAATCTATTGGCATGATAAGTTTTGTCAAATAATAGGTGCCAAGTATTATTTGAACTTATGGCTGTAAAAGCCCTTTTATTTCTATAAAATACCCAAACATAAAACATGAATAGTCACACCCACAAAATGGTATGTATCTCAATCCAGAGGAGTACAGGGGTGCCCAAATCCCCTTTGAAATGCAAAAAGAAAGAACGAAAAGCATGGTCCATAAGAAATCAAGAAAATTGATGTATTAAGAGGTCCACAAAAAGCCTGGATCCACCTCTGGTTAGCCATAGGAATTCAAAACCTTTAGGTTCCAAAAAAATACATATTGAAGGTCTGAAATAGGAGGATACTTGATTAAAGTTCCTTTAGTTTAGATTAAATGATAAAAGTCTGTCTTTAATTTCAGCAAATACTTAAAACAGATTTACTTTAAATATCTGATTTATCAGAATTTTATAGATACTCCAACAGACAGAGAAATAGATACCTGATAAAGCACACCTCATTAATATTCATGAGATCATGTGACTAAGGTGAAAAATTGTTCAAGTATGACAAACCGTTTTTACATTATCATACTGTAGTAAAAAGATAGATGGTTGACACTTTCTTTAAAGACTGCTGAAAAAAATTGGATTCTGGATGATTTAAAAGTTTATAATAACCATTGACAATTGATTTGATTTTTTCTGGATATTTAAATATTTATACTGTTATGTAAGTATTTTTTCTTTTTTTAATACTATACAAAATACAACTTATTTTAAACAAATAAATATTGTTTTAAGACCTCATGAAAATTATTCCAATAATAATTTTGTGAGCTTAAATTAATATTTTTTAATAATGTGGTCATTTTTTACTGCAACTTTTCTGACTACCACCAGCAATACAACTTCATTAGGATTGTTTTTCTGTAATGATAAACCAGAGAAATATATACTGCATGTATACTGGATAAACATGCAAATTTCAATAACAATTTTCAATTCTTCACCTTGTCACTTTTTTTCACACCAATAAAAAAATCATATGGATGCTGAATTGTCTGTTCATTTCAGATACAATTTTCTTTAAAAATGAAAATATAGTAAAAAGTGTTCATAGACATAGTAGACATCAAAAACATATATAATATATAATACATTTATGTCTCTGCCCTCATAGAATTTTTTCAGAAATCTTTGCATGTATTAGAGTTTTTATACAGAAATAAGCCCGACAGCCGTTTAATCAATTAAGCTTCAATTTACTGTTGTATATACCAACAAATTTTCTGACTAATTGAATGGAATCATACACAAAGCCAGCACCTGACTTATATCTTTATATAAAAATGACAAGCAAATGTTTTATTTCCATCAAATCTAGAATAAACACAGTAGCTGTAGCTTTGATTGATACAGCAACAAGTCCCCCTTTGGCTTCTTAACTTCCTTCCAAGTTTTGTTAACTAATTATTGGAATTTTACAGCAGTTTAATGGGGATAGATTGAATTTTGATGTCTGTTTAATGAGTACTGGTCTCTGCCCCTTGACAGATGGAATATGTTTCCGAACTATTAATATCAATTTCATTGTTACATCAAGTCAGTTTTCTTAATTTAGTGAAATTTTAGAAATTCGAGAATTTCATCTTGAACAATTATTTGAAGGGAATTTGACCGAGTTTGATGAGAAATTTAAAGATTTGCAGATCATTTCAAATATCGACATTTTGAGTTTTTGCTGCTGTCCTTCGTTATTAATTTAAAGAAATTTTTTGAAATTTGAGACATTGCTTTGCTATAGTAACTGAAATTTATAGGAAATACAATCTAACAATTTGCCCTGAAAAATGTTTCAAAGTGTGACATAAATTGAGAAGTGATTCCCAAAATGAATTTGAAACCCTTGTGGAAATTCCAAGAAATTTTCAAGTTAATTAGATAAAAAAAACTGTCAATTTTCATTAGATTTTACTGACTAAGCTGACTTGTTACTGGTAGGAAGGTTGAGAATGGCTGCTGGATCAGGGAAAAGCCTATTTGTTTTAAAGGAGATTAAGATCCATGGATTCTCACATTATAACTTAATGAAAATTGATTTAAGTGTTAACCCCTGCATCCCTTTATACTGTTAGTTTAGTTGATGATAGAAATATAATTAGTGTTTGAATGATATAATGTCTTTCTGCAGTGACTGATTGAAGTGTCACTCTGGATTTAGAAGACAGTTCCACTTTCTACAGATATATTATATTGACTGAATTGTTCAAAACATTTATCCAGTAAATAAATGTCCACTGGTTTAGTGTGGTGTGGTCTATGTTTAACTATTGATCCATATTTTTGAACAACTTTCATGACCTGATTTTTAATCACAACAAGGATGAAATTCTTACTAATGCAATTGCATTTTTTTTCTTTTGGCAAGACATTTCAAATTACAAATTAAAGATGCACATTTAGTCACACCTGTATTCTACATAACGACCGCCTTGGTGGTGTAATACCGGTAGTTAGCGTGCTTGTCTTGAGTGCAGAAGTTTGTGGGTTCGATCCCCGGCCAGGTCAAACTAAAGACTTTAAAATTGGTATTTGCTGCTTCTCCACTAAGCATGCAGCATTAAGGAGTAAGAGCAAAGACTAGACAGCCCACAGTCAGAATAATGTGTCTGGGTAAAATTGCATGTCTTCCTGCAGACTGTTGCTTTCGTGAGGTAGCACGTTAAAAATCCTGCTCAGTGTGTCAGTCTAGTACACAGCAGGGTTCATAATCATCATTCATTAATATGCTCTTGTCCTGAATATGCATGGAATACTTGCCACTGGATGTTAAGCCACATTCAATCAATCTTCTACATAACAATGCTTAGACAATACAGCAATATCAAATATAGGCCTAATAATTGAGCTTCATCAGATAAAAACAAATCATTACGCAATTTACATTAAAAGTCCAGCCACACCTCCGCTGTTTGAATTGGAATGCCTTGATTAAGATGGATACCAGAAATTGTTTTTTAGACCACTCAGCATTCTTGTCTTCATGACTAACAATTAATTGCATTTGTTTGACCCTCTGACTGGAATAAATTATATTCAATCATTGAATGTTCAAGTTACCAAACTTCCACTGTATTGTGTTAGTAATCAAAATATATCATTCAAACATACAGTAGATAAGTATAGAAATAGAAAATGTGGCATGATTGTCCTGGAGACAGACATCTACCAAATAATAGTCGAAATTAAACTTCTACAGGTCCCAATATAGTCTTCGATAATAAACCAGAATCCATACCGTAACGAAATCTGTAAAAGCCCCCCACCCCACCCCCCCCCAAAAAAAATAAGTGGAACTATTCATTAAACATAACAATCAACCTAGTCTATTTTAAAAATGGTGAATGAATAACAATAAATGACTATTAAAACAATGACATCCACTGGACTTCAGGTTCCTGGCTTGGGACAGGCACATTAAGTATGTGGCAGGGTTAAACCTGTTTGTAAGTGCTCAGCCATCCCCTAACCTTACTTTTACAGAAATTTGCAACTTCTTAAAGAAAAATTTTCCTGAAGTTTCATATGTTTATGATGGATAAATTTATGCTACATGTACATGAATTCACAGACTGATTTCTGTCACACAGGACTGAATAGTGTAGAATGCAAAACACCTTTCAAGGGCATGCAGTGTGTTCTGACCTGATAAAGAATACTTCCATATCATATATACATGCACTGTTGCTTCCTGGCATGAAACACCTTTTCTTTCAACAATATGATGTAATTTTTTGAAAAATGTCTTCCTATTTTAACATAGTATGCCCCCAGTTGATGACTGATAGTTTATAAAATATCCCTCAATCATCTTTCAATTTTTAATTAATTTTTCAAAGGTTAAAATGTCTAGTTTAAGGAAATTTATGTGGGGCATTTAAAATTGGATAGTATCTTTAAATCATCTCAATGTATTACCCCTTCTGTCAACACAAAAGTTGAAAATAATCAATCATTTTCTAGTTTATTATACTTCAATGAATCTCTTTAACTCTCTTTAAAGCTCTTCAACTCAGAGGCAATAGCAAGGGTGGTCAGAATTTAGTAAAAATACATAAATTAAGTATAGGATTTATTAAACACCAATTAAACCGGTACATATGCTTTGTACATCTCTTTTTAATGCTATCATAAATTTTCTTTTTTGAAATATTAGTTTTTTTGACCACCTGTAGAACTATGACCCCTGAAGTCTCCCCCTTCAAATTTTATAACATAAGACAATAGTGCTAACAATGCCTTGATTAAAGGTACCAAGGTGACATGTCCACTTCATTGAAAGACTTGGGATAGTTTATTACATATATCTCATGTATGTGTGACATTCTCCCAATATTTACTTACATGTATGGCAGGCCAAACCAAATGTGCCAAATTTGACTTCAGACTCTTTGTTGGCAGGCTTTTATTTATTTTTCTAATTTTTTAAATGTCAGATTGTCAGAATTTAATAATTTATATGATATTTTGCAATTAAATTATTTTAAAGGTGTCACCTAAACCAAATGATATTTGGACAGAATTTCAACTTCCTGATCAAGTAGAGCCGAGCAGAAGTTACTTACAAACCCCACACACTTTATTTAAAAAACACTAGATGCAGCTTTACCTCAGAAAGTGCTGGAGGGAGGGATGAATCACTTGTTTCTTTGTTGAAATCCTATAAAAACAATAAAATTTCCTTAAAGCAAAATCAAAGAGCAGTTATGATGAAAATACAATTCTCTACTTAAATTGCAATGTCCCGACTTGCCCTTGTGACTTTCCTTGCTGTAAATGGATTCATCTTTGATCAGTACAATATTCATATTTACTCCTTTATGCTTCAAGCCAAAAATAAAAAAAATAAAATGTATTGTATAATTATTACTTTTTATAAAAACAAAGGTAATTTCATCCACTGCTTGCAGATGTTTTGTTGTTTTTTTTTTCATTTTGATGATACATGTATTAGTGTGCAGCCATGTGTTACATATATTATCTAAACTAGATAATCTAAGATTAACTTCACTTGTTGTAATCTGTATTCCAATTAACTTATCTTATAATCTGATACTGTAACAGACAACCAAATCCTTTGATTAATTTACATTTCTAATTATCCAATCAACCCAGATTGGAACAAAAGATGTCTTGATTTTTTTTATACAAAAATGAGATTGCCCAATGTAACTGCATCAGCCAAATCAAAAATAAAAGATACAGAGTTGATTCAAAGAAAACCATCCTATATCTTAACCAGAACTTTGAAGAGGATGCTAATAGTTCAAATTCTAGAGGTCTCCCCAAGACCTTTAATAATATGGACAAAGTAAATTACAGGGAAATGGCTTTAATACCCGTGTAAACAAAA
Organism: Geukensia granosissima; assembly: GCA_032357055.1. Taxonomy (NCBI): domain Eukaryota; kingdom Metazoa; phylum Mollusca; class Bivalvia; order Mytilida; family Mytilidae; genus Geukensia; species Geukensia granosissima. The sequence continues at coordinate 5,089 of JAULBM010326608.1, read as the reverse complement.
AAGTTTACTTAAAAACATCAGTGTCTTTGATTCCTTATCAGATATAGTTTTTATAGGTCACATTAAATTCAGAGATAGATCTAAGGTACATCCAAAGAATCCTGCTGCTGATTTCACAAAAAGTTGTAAGTCTAAGATTGATCGTAAGTGTAGAAACTTCAAAGGAAAGTTCATTATGACGTCATAATTTACGACATTTTGTGAAACTGACTCCTGTGTCCCCATTTGGTAATTGTTTTTTTTTTAGACATATTCTTTATGTTGTTAAGTAATGTTTAGTACCCTTCTTCTTTCAAATGTCAGATCTGCCATTATAGTTATTTTTTGCTGGTTTGTTGAAGAGTAATTGTTGATAATCTAAAAAATGAGTAAATTTTTTTGTGATAAATCAGTGAATACTAATAATTATCACAAAATCAAAGGATAGGATAAGATCTCATTTTCTTATAGAACATGTATCTTTCATTAAGTCTGAGATTTTAACATCTTTATCAGTGCCTGTCATCACATTCTATAACACTTCTACTTTCATTTTAGAATATCTACTTTCACATTTATTGATCAGCTATTATGAATGTGTTTGATCCTGATGGACATTTAATTAGCATGAGTAATTAATAGGGGATATGTAATTTCATAGCACTGATACACATTAGATGTACTACATTTAAAGAGATGGTTAATTATTTTGAATAACAGGACCTGCCTTTAGCTTAATTTGCACAGGCCTGCCCAGATCATTTGCAGGTTGACTGAGAGAAAAAGAGCTACAATGAGATTTTTTACATTAGATAGGTACCTGTGAAGCTAAAAAAACCATGTAGGAGCATAAGCTTTCAGGAAACATTGGCACCTCATTTTTTTTATTCATATCATATTTGAGTTTCGCCTTATAATGGTGCCAAACTCCCAGATGTGCAAAGTATAAGACCTTAGGGGTAGATACATTTTTTCAAGCTAGGTTAAAATATTCATGTGTTAATTTTGTCTGAACATGGTAGAAATCTATAGACAATATATTGATCTTGAAACACTATGAAATATTTGTTACCAGTGCAATAGTTTAATGAGAACTCTTTTACTCTTTTGATATTGTGTTTTATGTATAGTTTCACCATTTGTATTTCGGGGCCTTTTACTGCTTCTGTTATGGTATTGACTGAGGTTCATTGTTGAAGGCCATAATGGGACCTGTAGAAGTTAAAATTCTACTGTCACTTGGTGGGAGGCTGTCTCATGGACAATCATGCCACGTCTCCTATTTTTACATTGATATTGGGTACGGTGAAGGATATATTACACCAGTTAGTCATGTCCTACAACAAACAAACCATGTCTTGAAATTCATGAAATTATTTTTCTTTGCTTTTGTTCGATCAGTATTTTTACTTAATGTACTCAAAATTTGGTTTTATGTCTGTGCGTAAAATATCTCTAGATAGCGACATGTTATCATATCTAATTTATCGATATAGAAATATAAACAGTTTATAGATATAAATTATCTTTGAACAAATGTATCAGATAACGCTGACTCAAATGGGGTCGTTTGTGTTTATATGTCTGTTCATTCTACTAGTATTAGTTAAGGAACAAGTCTGTAGCATCACAGTTAAGACCAAATATGGTAATATTGTTGGACTGACCACACCAAACGGCAATGCTTTTCTTGGTATTCCATATGCATTACCACCGGTTGGAGAACGGAGGTAGGCCACAGATACATCTGAAACTGGAAAGATTTATTTTTCGTCAAACCCATATTTTTAACATTACAGCTTCGTTGCTTTCATTTTGATTAGCAATGTTTTAACATTTTATGTTTGTCGTTTAGACAGATATTTACTTAGATCTATGCAATTCCACTGCATGTCGAAACTGCTTCGTATTTGGCTCCCCTGGCCTAAGTGGCAATAGTGCCTTGCATTTCTCTCTGTTATGAAACATAATGTTGACCAAATATTAAAGCAACTATTGAAAATGCCTCAATTTCACTGCGTTCGAATTTAGCGCTTTTTGGGGTTAACCTTTATGGGGACCAAATATATTGATAAAGAGGGAATTACGTGCAAGCCCGTGGCCAGAAATTTTCAGGGGGGGGGGTTTCGACCACTTGCGAACCACCTTCACGGCCGTGGGTCTGACAAATCGTGTAATTCAGCCATGGCACCGTTTTTGCATTTCAGAAAGTCCTATTTTTAGACCTTAATAGTCAAACTTCAGTTTGAAGCGCGAGTTTAATAGTGCTTAGTGGTTTTCAAAGGGGTTTCTTCCGAAAGCCTGGAAACCCCCCCCCATCCTGGCTACGGGAATGACGCATCCCTACCACTGGATTTGGTTTCCTATTTCAACAAAAATGTAACCGATTGGTTTAATCCTGGTTTGTATACATTTAATTACAGGTTTAAATAAACTTATAGGAAATTGCTGTTTTAGTAATCATAGTCTACATTAAGGGGCAGACAGAAATCGTTAAGTCGGAAGACAGACAAGAGTTGAAGACCATGGTCAACAAAATGAAACTAAAGACAAACATATAACACGCAACACTACACTGAAAACTAATGCTGGAGAAACACGAACTCTACAAAAACCAGGGTGAGTTCAGGTGCTCCGGAAGGGTAAGCAACACCTGCTCCACAAGTGACACACGTCGTGTTACTCAGTAGACAATAATTTATTTCACTTGCCTTTTTATCTGTAAAAAATACAGTTAAAATGGTAAAACAAACAAACTAAGATCATGAAGATCATACTGGGTATTTGAAAAAAGTATTTATCAAATAAAGTAATTATTATTACTAACGCTAGGTGCGCCACTTGGCGGATGAAATGATTTGTAAACATTTCTACTGATACCGGAATACTGGAAGGTTTTTCGACATACAAGAAACCAGTCATAGTGTAGTTACCTTGCCCAGTGCTGCACCTAGCGTTAGTTGATATAGTAAATAAAGTAACTTACTGGTGTTATTAATGAAATAAAAAATACATGTTATAGAGTGACAACAAAATTAAAAATTGTTTTGTCTTTTATATGTAGATCTCCATAATATTTATTTTGTTTTGTGCTATACATATAAACATGGACCTGTTATACGTCCTTGATATAAATAAGCTACATTATGATTTGCTTTTATGTTAATTTGTTCAAGTTGTGATGTTATAATTAACTAAATAAATTGGACTTCCTATGTTTTGGATCTATTGCTACTGATATAAAGAGGTTACTCCTTGAAATTACATATCAAAATTTACCATACTTATGACACATGGGCAAACTTGTTTTTTTTAAATAAAGTTGAAAAATAAACTGATATGAGACTAAAAGAAATAAACCAAAATGTATGGTGTTTCTTTCTATTGGCATGCTGTGAACATTACATACATAGAGTTAACATAATAGTTTTAATGGGTCGAATACATTGAATGATAATAAGGCGTCAACAAAATGAGTAAATTATTTTTTACTACTCATATAAGGCACGAACAATTGTTTTTTCTGGGGGTGGGGGGAGGCTGGAATTTGTATGCGGACCAGACAATTTTTTATGTAAAGTTAATGTAAGAAAATTTCTTTGGAAAACTATTTTTTCCATTTTCAGACACTGAGCCAGCCAAAAATTGATAAGTAGAATTTGGTTGATGTCTTTATTGCATATTATTGTATTCCATATTTGTATATATTAAAAACCAATCACTAAAAATAAAATTCCACTGAAAAAATTTTAATCACTCACTTGACAAAAAATACTCATAATTCACCAAACATTATGTACACAAATACTCCAAATTTATGGTTTATTTAAATTAATTTTTAATTCCTATATATATTTGTACATGCATGACATGTATGTGTATATAATGTCATGCATATCACATGTATTTTGATGCTTATGAAGCAAGAGTTCTAAAACACTTAATGGCATGCTTGTGAAAAGTGCATGTTACATTAAGTCCTAATGTTTTGTTGTTGATGTGGTGGTGGGGGAGGCAGGTGCTGACAAAATTATTCTGGGTCAGATTTTTTTTCTAAAAAATGTCACCCCCACCCCCCGCCGAAAATCAAATGATCCCTGCCTAATGTTTGAAAAAGTTTTTAAAAAATCGTGTGTTAAACTGGATTATTAGGATATCCGGACTGAAGGGTAAGCGGGGAAGAACGAAAAAAAAAAAGAATTCCGCTTGCGTGTTGCATTTTGATCAATTTACATGAAACAAGGCGTATAACAACCTTCATGCACGAAAATACGTAAAATAAAATACGGAAAACAAGTCCTGTACCAAACACTATGTAGCTATAGCAACAGTGAACATCTTGTATACATGTCATAAAATCACGGAAGAACTTTCTTTCGTCGTTTTGATTGTTTCGCATCTAAGCGTTATAGAGTTTGAGTGTTAAAACGGATGAAATGGTTCTTGTGATTCAGGTATTCTTTCCGTTTCTTGCATGAACTAATATTTTAAGTATAACGAGACTCGTAAGTGATAAAGCTGATAGTTGCATTTGATTAGCCTATCATATGATGAGATAAATTTTTGGGACATGTCTATTGGACGGTGACCGTCTGGTGAAGCCTCGGTCTTCGAGATCCTCGTTTACTCCGCCCGTACATTCCAACAAAAAGTGAGCCATACAAAATAAAATTAATCGTAAGAGAAACAAGGTTCTCAACTCTTAGAAGCTGTATATCGCGTTTAAACTCTCGTTATTTTATTTCAAAATAATAATAAATTCGCCATAGACTCATCTATTATTTAAAATTAAATTTGAAATGAAATAACTTTAGTTAATAACCTGCGATATAAATTTTCCACTCTTTGTGAAACCTAAATTTATCGAAGGACAACGTCATAACCATGACCATAATCGCTCTTCATGCAAAAGGTGCACAAATGTTGCAATGATTATACGACCGCAAAAATTTGCGGTCGTATTATGGTATGATGCTGTCGTCGTCGTCGTCGGTGTCGGCGTCATTGGCGTCTGTAGACATGTTGGTTTCCGTACGATAACTTTTGTTATAGTTAACCAATCCTTTTAATATTTTGGGACATTGATAATTGGTTGGAAATAAAGGTTGGT
>JAULBM010326597.1:0-13241 GCA_032357055.1 Geukensia granosissima | reverse complement strand
AAATCTTTGTTCACATTAACTCTGATTCGGCAACTCTAAGCCAGGTGAGCGATTACAGGCTCCTGGGAGCCTCTGGTCTTAAAATGTGATCTTCAGGCTTTATAAACTGAGACAAAACAGTTTACAAAGCCTGCATTCAAATATGTAACTGGAACACATACCAGTATGTGTGTATGCAATATAGCTCTTAAAAAGCAGGCATCTTACTTCATGTCATATGAAAAGGATATGACAAGGGCATTCTAAACCCGTAAAATCATTTAACATTAGACATTTCCACAAGAAAAAATTAGAAAACAAATAAACTAGGGCAAAATTCCATGCATGAGCTGGTAACACAAGTAAAGTATGTGATTCATGCGTTATTTCCAACATTTATTTCACATCGGTCCACTGATAACGTAAAGCAGTTGAGTGAGCTCTTTATTGTAGAAGTGTGGTAAATATACATGATATAAATGATTTTCTATCAACTGCACAAAAACTTTTCGCAATATGGTGATGTTGAGGCATGCTGGATGATCTCTCCAAAGTATGTACATAATTGAAAGAGGCTGTCAGTTAAGAGACGGAGAGTACAAAAAATCTTTACTCTCTTTCAATAGGTTGCACTACTTAAATTAATTTATTTTACACATGTGTTTGTTGCATCTGTTTTATATTTAGGAGTCAGAAACAGGGCTGTATGTGTGTATGAATAAGTTCTTGGGTCTTGGAAAACCATTTGTGGAGCCATACTTCAGAAAAACAGGAAATGCTGTATTTCTGCACATTAAGCGAATCAGGAAAGAGGTAAAATACTAAAACATTAAATGGTTGTTTAAATGTATTCATGGTATACATGTACCAATGCATTGCAGAATTTCAATTTACAATCCAGTGCCCCCCAGAATGATTCCGATCAATCAGAATACTCTTCAGTCTTCATTTTGCCTTGAAGAAGATGGCAGTGACCATGGTGACTACCAAATGTCAGATTATACAAGGTTTTAATCTATTTCGATAATTTGATGAAATAATGTAAAAGTTTTATCAATTACCACGATTACACTTTAAAAGTTCTGTATACATTTTAATTTTCAACAGATGAAATTATACATTCCTGGTTAGCAATTCATAGTTGCCAACCCTCCCGTTCTGTGCGGGAGGCTCCCGCACAAACTTGGAAACTCCGGTAACTGCACTGACTCCTTGTCGGGAGCATAGAATCTCCAGCATTCGTAAATCTCCCCCGCGACCCGCATTTGGAAGTATCGGTGTTTTACTTAATAAGCCAGTAAATAATTTCAACAGCCGCTGGGAATGAATAACAAATTTGGTACTTCTGAGTATTGATCAGTACTGGTATTTCAGTCATGTCGTCTCAAAAGCCAAAACGTTTTTTGTCAGGCCCAATAGAATCTTCGTCAAAAAAGAAAAAGTACAACTGCAAATTCCAACCTGCTTTCCATTCGTTAATTCCAGTGCCATGGGAAATGAATGTGTATTGTATGCTGTGTAGCATAAATTTTTCAGTTGCTTCAGGAGGTCTTGTACTACAGCAATGCTGACAGTGAAAAAATCTTTTCTATGTTAAAGAAAATACAGATTGACAATAGATCAGAACTGTCAAATGATACCATTTGTTCACTGATATGTGCAAAGCAAAATCAAGATGTGGCATGCTTTGATTACACTCTATCAGACAATGTTTTGAAAATGGCAAAATCTTGCAAAATCACTAGCAGAATGAATTTAATCATGTTAATATAAATAGTGCTATGGTGTACAAGTAAAAATAAATGAAGTTATAGTCTGCCTGTCTGTCTGCATATTGCGCGAAAATGTCATTACACAAAATCTCCCCCTCAGGCCACATTGCTGAGAGGGAGATCTCCCTCTCAGGCTATTAAGGAGGTTGGCAGGTATGGCAATTCAAAGTCAATATTTTTTTAAATCAGAAGTAAACTAAGTGTTGTAACTAAACCTAATTTTGATCAGTCTTATGTTTGATGGATCCAGGATAGACATGGTTTATTCTAGCTTTAAATCAATCTTTTCAGAATTCAACTTAATTGTATAGAAAAGAGTGTTTCTCCTACCCCAAGAACTTTAAACATATCATTGTGAATACCTGCAGTGTACTTTATTTCCACATTCAACAGACTTGTAAATACTATGAGGGTAACAAACAACAGTTTCTGGCTTGGAATGGCTACACAAAATGCAAAGTCATTCCCACAAACTGATAGCCTTAATTCATTGTGTATAAATTAGTTAAACTGATACCTAATTCATCAGATAGAAACCAATTCCATGACTTGGTATATTGTCCATGCTTTCTTGAGAATCCCCAAAACTTGTCAGATGGTTGGACTGATAGACTTGATTATCATGAATGTTATAATTGTCAAATACATTGTATTTATATACATGCAATACATAATTGGAGCACATTTAAACACATTTAGTACATATAAATAGTTAAAAGTATTTCAAGTGCAAATGTTAAAAGTATTTCAAGTGCAAATGTTAAAAGTATTTCAAGTGCAAATATTTCAAGTACAAGTCAAAATGTATTTCATGTGCAAATGTAGTTGCATAGTGGTACTTTTAATTAGTCCGGTTCTTAAATGTACCCATTACACATATTTCCATATAATTTCAAAAACATTGTTACTGAGAATGTAATGATATTCATTTGGGTTAGGCATGTAAAAAAGCTTCTTCAACTCTACAGTTTACTAATGGTATAAATTCTTCAAGTGGGTGGCCTTTCTCACAATCAAGCATGACTCTTGGACTGAAACTTTTCAGGAAGTCTTGTAGGCCATGTCAAAAACAAGAACTTTCAAATTTTAGCATCTTATTTTCTGGTTTTGGAAACCTTTACCTTTTAAGACCACAGAAGGAAGGTAATTTGTATTGTCAATAATGCAGCAATGGGGATAATCTGTTATTCTACCACTGACTTTTATAAAATCCTGTATATGCGGTTATACCTTTTTCAAATGGCCCTTTGCTGTGTATCATTTATGCTTAAATGTAAAGCCCTTTTCTTTCAAAAATGAAAATGATGGGGAAAAAAAGATTAAATTTCAGAAATACTGTAGAACATTTCACCAGTAGTGACCAAATGATCAAAATCTAGAGGTTTCCACAAGGCCTTCAACACTTATTGTGATCAGCTCTTAATTCCCCCAAATAATATACAAATATTTATTTTTAACAGATCCCAAAGACTGCTGCAGAACCTCCAGAAAAGAAAATTACAAAGTTAGCAATAGGTAAAACTGTTAGTAGGCTTTGTTCCTGCTTCTAGCATTCCTAGGTCAGAAAAAGTTTTCACAAAAATTCTAAAGTCTAAGATTGATCGTAAGTGTAGAAACTTCAAAGGAAAACAGATTGTGACGTCATAACTTGTGATAGAGAATGAGCTTACGACATTACAATATTGACTGCAGGATATTTGCAACATTACTGCCTTTCACCCAAGAAAAATGCAAGACATTTGGGTTGGTTTTGTATCAAATTTCTGTTGTTGTGATCATGTATAAATTGTTATTTCTGTCTCTGTATAAGGAGTAGGTATGTTAAGACCCATATATGGCCCAAATTTTAAATTTTGAGACAAGGATTCAACATTTTTGGTAAAAATACTCAATTTTTGGAGGAGTTTTGTTCAAAATAGATATGATCGCACAAAAATATTACAAAGATATTTTAACCAAACATTTTTACTTGATAGATCTTTGAGCAAAGTTTGGTTGTTATTTTTGTGAGATTTGTATTTAAATCGACAAAACAATACCAAATATTGCATAACATTAATTAATTTCTTAGTATTTTCACATTTAAAGCATTTCTTTGTGTCATGTGACAATTGTAGAACTAATTAAACTAAAAATTCTGTTGGGTTTTGTTTTTATAGACATTATTCAATACAAAAAATAAAAAATAATATTTATTAGCCAATTTTAATTTTTTAGCCCAATTCTTGGGCCAAAATAGGCCTTAACAACCCTCGTCCTTTGCAGGATTGCTTCATAATGAGATAAATTTACTTCTACTATAAAAAGATTTTGGCGGAAACTCTTGTACAATAAATTCAAAAACTAAGAAAATATTGGATTCCACTATTTTATTTTTCATTGAAATGTCTTGTATTTAGATACCGTTAAAATAACCACATTGATGGCATGTTAAAAAACAAATCTTATCAGTAAATTGTGTTTGTTTGGTCCAAATAAAAAAATATTTTAACACAGGATATTTCTAATGTCTTCTGCAGTTAATTGAGAAAAAAATAGAAATAAAGGGTCACAATTGTATTTTTATATATTTCTGTTGTTAAAGAAGTGAGCTTTGCCATAAAAATAACACTTGGGAATCTGTCAAAACATCCATTGCTAAATGTGGACTCAAAATTTTTATTTTACTTTTTGCTTGTTAATTTAACAAAGTACTTGCACATAAAATATGAGTGAATTCCTACCTATATTAAAATGATTTTTGGAACCAGGAATCATCTCAAGAAGTGGAACAGTAAGTAAAGATAGGTTGTATATTTGCGAATTATTTTGTTATTTGGAATAGTATAAACTGTAAGCACTACTGGCAAGCAACCTAATCTCGCAAAGTATCCATTTTTGCCAATGCAACCATTAAAAAACTAGTTGAATATTATTTTAATCATAAATAGTATTTGGTAACATAGATATTTGTCTTTCCAAATAATAATTTTTCATACTGAAACAAATTAGCGTTAGAAAACACTTCTCTATGGTGAGATTGGGTAACTGGCAAGATAGGGTCATCTGCCATTACACATGTTCATATATTTGACTTTGTTTTTCTTAAGAATTAGTTAACTTGAAAACCAGTTTTTTTAGAAAAGATTACTAGACATTAAAATTTGATCTTTGTTGGAGAAGTTTATTAATATGACCATGTCCCAACCAAAAATGTTGAATCCTTGTCACAAAATTTAAAATTTGGGCCATATATGGGACTTAACATACCTACTCCTTATACAGAGAAAGCAATAACAATTTATACATGATCACAACAACAGGAATTTGATACAAAACCAACCCAAATATTAATAAACAGTCATGTGCTTGCAGTGATTTTAGAGTATTGTTTGCTTGCTTGGGGTTTAACGCCACTTTCAACAATATTTCAGTCATATCGCTGCGGTCAGTTTTACTGGTGGAGGAAGTCGGAGTACCTGGAGAGAACAACCGACCTTGGGCAGGTAACTGACAAACCTTATCACATGTGATGCGAGTGAAACGCAACCCCCTTTTGTATGTTACAATCCTAGGCGTGAACTCATGCCTTATAGGAGATAGGATACAGTGATCTGTACAGGTAAGTTTAAATCAACTACCTAGACCACTCTGCCACCCAGGCCCCCTACCCAAAAGTAAAGATATTATACTTATATGACCATTGTTGGCAAATATAGAAATGGAATATTTCATTACAAATTTCCTGAATTGTCTGTTACAGGTGTGGAAGGAGGTTTCAATGTAGATGACAAACAATTTGAGTTTGAAGAAACCCACTCGATTGTGGTTCTGCCAGAATGGACAACTATTCCACTGCCTTGCCAAGACATCCCAGATATGGTACTTTAGAAGTGAATTCTGTTATAAAGACAATTCTGTTACTTCATAACAAAAATAAATACAAAATTGAAACACAGTTTATCAAATTACATTACTTAACTGATATCATTCACTGTTGTGAAAACTAAATATGTTGTAGTTGCAAGTTGATTCATGATGGAAATAACAATAAATTTATCACCAGCCAGCATACAATTTACAGTGTGCCAACATTGTAATATTTATATAACTTTATTCTGACCACAAAATTACTGTAATATGTTAGGGCACTCTCTCCATGCACCTGCACGTAATTCTCTTTTTTTTCAATAATTGGTCCAAAGCGTTCCTGATGACGGTTAATTCAGAAAATCCATTTTCAATCATTGTTTTTGTACTTTTTACAATCTGTTTGATAAAAGAAAGAAATGCAAAGCGCTATTTTTTTAAGAACTTGTTTCATGCCTCATGGAAATCTAGATAACAAAAGGCAACTGCTTAATGAAAAATTATATTAAAGGAAAAATTATGCAGTGCACAATCCAGAAAAGATGTGGATTGTGTCTTTCTGGCATATATTCTGTATTTTTTATTTTAAATATCAGCAATTTTTATCATGTTTAATATTTGTTCCATTTGACTTGATTTTTAGAAATATTAAGGTCACAATACCAACAACTGCATCAATACTTTCTTTTCAAATTTTTGGTGACAAAAGCAGTATTTTATATGTAATGTTTTCAGGATATGGAAGCATGTATAGTCAGTTTTAGGCAATAATTCATTGAAAAAATAAAAAGATAATAAACATTTCTTATGGGCCAATTGTTTCCTTTATTTTGACTGCAGTGGAACCTTAATATTTGGCTTTCAATAATCAATTTAAACCCAATTTACCTTAGAATGTTAAAAAAGACCAATCCAATAGTATTTTGGGGACATTAAAATATATTAGTGGAATAACTGCTATTGAATTGACAAAATGTAGCAAAGATCCATGTAAATGATCAAAACAAAGAACCAACTGTTCTATTTTCAAAATTGCATATGTTCCTATGTACTTTCTTTATAATAGAATTTATTTTAACACCTGTCAATAAAGATGACAATAGGATTACCTAAAGAATAACTATCTAACACTCAAGAAGGTCAGTGAAATTGACAGGCTTTACTTTTCTACGTTAAGGCTAAATGCTATAAATTACCTTACATCTTCTTTTATAAGGCAACCAACATATAATCCTTTCTAAGTGAATCAGGTTAAAGGAAATTTGCTCTTACTATTTACATGCACCTGACAAATTTGCATTTAATCTTTTTTTATTCCAGTGCTTTATCAAACAATACAGTTAAAATTGAAATAAATGAGTATTTTTGGTAGACTGGGAAAAAAATATGGGGTGTAGCAGGCCTTCTGATAGCTGTTGTCTTCTTCAAGCTTCATATTTTACTTTCTTGGGTAATTCATGAAGTACCATATTTACTGCAGACACCACACATACATCACTAGATGAAAAAAAAAATTGTCAAACTTCATTACCTCAAGCACCAAAGGGTCAGTAAGTTTTGTTTCAGTTTTAAAAGATTCCAACCTGAATGATCTGAAAAAAGATACCCCAGTGTTCTAGTCATTCAGTTTAGAAAAGTTCAACTTTAACTGTATCTTTAACCTTTTGTATCTATTGTAGGTACAAATATCAGTAGAATCCATACTAGCCGCAGAGGATGCTAATAAAATGGCTGAGGCAGCCGCCATGGCGGGGACCTGGGAAGGAGATGTGCGCAAGGTCTCCAAGTATGTATTAGGAACATATCTTGCATTGATAAGTATGGAGCATTTTAGTTCGCCTCTACGAAGTAGAGGGGGACTATTGGAGTACCCTTGGCGTCCATGTCCGCGTGCGCATCCGCGTGCGCGTCCGTGTCCGCGTCCACAGCCAGATCTTTGAAATTAAAATACCTACATTCATATTACTTGGTATGCAGATGCATGAGGTCATGACCTTTCACCACACCAAAAATTGAGGTCACATGACCTATATTTCATGGTTGAATGATTTCAATTAAGTTTGAGGTCAGACATTACTTCTGGTAAAACATGACAGTTACAAGGCTAAATTTTTGGCACCTATCTAAAATAAATTAACCTGTAATTTTTCCAGTGTCAGTCAAAAAGTCCCTCCTTACTGATCCCTTGCTCACAGTTTACATATTGATTTATTGTTTGTTTACTTGTTTCCGTCCTGAATATGCATGAAATATTTGCAGAGCAACAATCAATCAATCAATATTCAAACTGGATATAATTTAGACTTGTTGCATGTGGTAGTTAATTATGAATTTGATATAGGTTATCAGTAATCAGGGATAGGTACTGTAGTTCTCTTTGATCTGTACTTATGATTCCTGTACAGGTCTACAGGCACATTAAAATTTTTGGGTTGTTGTTAAGGATAACACAGTGTTGTCAAGCAACTATGTTGCATGCTTTGTCTTCATGCTGTCTTTTAATGAAATAGATCCAATGTCATTCATAAAATGCAAATGAAATCTTGTTGTCATAGGTTGAAATGAAGTAGATCTTGTTTTAAATGATGTAAAATGTGACATTTTCAGCTCAAAATATTTTTTTTATTTTAAAATTATCAATGAAAAGAATATAGGACATTTTGTATTTTCTGTATGGGCTCATTGAATATATTCTGTGATAAAGTCAGTACAAGATACAAAATGTGCTATTTTCTATATATCCAATTATTACATTTGCTTTATCATAATTTATGAAAAAGCATAGATGAAATTTTACCATAGGTCATCCCAAGGCAAGGACCACCTGGGGGGGTTGGGGCTGGTATATTTTATTCTGGCCCAGTGTCTGGCCATTGGAAGAAAATTAATTTCCAAATAAATTTTCTTACAATAACTGTACATGAAAAAACACCTGGCTTGCAAAATGGGAGAAACAATTTTCTGTTCCACATATAAATCCCAGGACCCCGCCCTGCAAAAAAATCAAAAGGTCTTTGCCTTATTCTATGAATTTTCATGAATATTAGAATTAACAATTAGCCACATGATCTACAAAATCTACATGTGTGTATTTACACTGTCAATTGGCTAGTTTTCCTTCAATGAATATATTCATATTTCTATTTCAACAGGGCATATGAAACATCAAAACTATACAGAGATCTAAAATTAAGAGGAGCTTTAATACAGAACAAGCAGCTGAGACTTCTACCACAAGAACAAGTATATGATAAAGTTAATGGTGTTTGGAATCTGTCAAGTGACCAGGTATATGTATAACCTAATGTTAAACTTTCAGTTTAATGAGTGGGTATCAGTTGAAAAATTGCAAAAATGATTTTAGCACTTGTTTTGCATGCAGGCAAGTATGTATGGGCAGGTCCCCTTTTCCAATAGTCAGATCCACTTATGTACAAGTATGTGTTTGCAAGTGGGATCTCTTTTCCAAAAGTCTGAATCCACCTCTGGATCCCGGGGAAAATATGGTCAATTAAAAACCCCTTATATAGAATTTAAAGAATTTTTGGTTCTCTTAAGCAAAGGTAATGTTAGGTTTTTTCATCATTTGGTGACAATTGTCCTTTTATTATCCGTAAAGTTTTACATTTTAATTGTCTCTTAAACCATTTGGCCAAATGGAACTAAAATTGACATGAAGCATTAATGTAAGGACTTTTACAAAGTAAAAATGTATTCATGTTGTTCCAATTGGACTACAAACAATTCTGCCATGGGCAATTCTTGACTCTGAATAGTTCATTTTATAGAGAAACTATCTAGCAAAATGGAATTAAACTTGACAGGACCATTTATGGAAGGTCTTTTACAAAGTTATTTTCCTTTCTTCTGATCTGACTAAAAATGGTGCTTGTACATACAAGTTTAAACTACATGTAACTCTACTTGGTAATTCTGGCCTAAACCCACAAGTTTCCTTGTTTTGTTTCCATTGGATTTCAAACATGATTGCTACAGTCAATTCTTCTCTCAAACTACAAAGCCAAATTGAACCAAACTTCACAAGAAGAATTTACAGAAGGTCCTTTAAAAATCTCTTTCTTTCATCCCAATTAGACATCAAACATGGCTGTCATGTGATTGGTTGATTACAAAAAATATTCATCTCTGAAACTACAAGACCAAAAGGAACCAGACCTGACTGGAAGCATCTATGAAAGGTTCTTTTAATTTTCTAGTTTTTTTCAAACATGGCTGCCACATGCAATTCTGTTTGTTGATTGATTGTTTTTAAAAAGTTTTCTCTTCTGAAAATACCAGAATAAATGGTATCAAACTAGATATCTATGGAAGGTCCTTTGTTAAGTTTCCTTGTCTGTTCAGATTAGACTACAAACATATCTGCCATGGAAGGTCCTTTGTGAAGTTTCCTTGTTCTGTTCAGATTAGACTACAAACATATCTGCCATGGAAGGTGCTTTGTAAAGTTTCCTCATTCTGTTCAGATTAGACTACAAACATATCTGCCATGGAAGGTCCAATATCTTCCTTTGAAGGTCCTTTGTAAAGTTTCCTTGTTCTGTTCACATTAGACTACAAACATATCTGCCATGGAAGGTCCTTTGTAAAGTTTCCTCGTTCTGTTCACATTAGACTGTAAAACAAATCTGCCAATGACATTGCTATTCTTCTGATCTGACTTACCAAGTTCAAACTACATGTAAATGTAACTCTACTTTTATTTTGGTCCTCTGTCAAAAAATGCAAAAGTCAAATTTTGGATACTTTTGATATCAACAAAAAGACAATTGATCTAAAATATCTACTTATTTATTTAGGGTCCAGCTGGAAGGAGAGGATGGGTTTGTGTTGATTCTACTTTGTAATGTTATCATTGTTATGAAGTATCAGAATTTTAATTTTTTTTGTTTTATTAAATGTTCAAACTTCCTTGGTTCTTTGTCTTTCTTGTTACTTTTTGAATAATACACTCATTTTGCTCATACCCGTTAACCCTTCCACTTTTTGGGCCAGTCTCCCTCTCTGAGGAAGAAAGTTGCCCACATGGGAGATACAAATCTCCCTCTTCATAGAAATATTGCACAAATTATGTTCCAAATGGCTTATTTAAATAATGTTAATGCAATTTTTATGTAATGCCAAATTTATTTAGAAGCAATCAACAAATCATTAATCCTCCATTGTGCAATGTACTAATTGCTCAAATTTTGATTAGAAATCATTAGTAGAATAAGGAAATATCATAGAATTTATATTTTTTCCTCATCCATGTACTTAGATTTCTAGCAAAATTATTTTCCTTTTTTTCTGCAAAAAAGTTTGTCAGTCAAAATCTCCATCTTAGGAAAGATCTCCATCTTTATACATTTATACTCTATGTCAGAGTTTGTTGGAATGTGAAAAGGTTATGGAAGAAAAACTATGTGCCGTATTTTTATAAAAATAGTGTTTATTTTTGTAGATTGAAAAAATGCAAGCAAGTTACAATAATAATTTTTGGCAATCACGATGTATTTTAAGTTGCGCTGAGTTTTTAATTCTCTACGGGGATTTTACATTGTAAAATCAGCCATTTGTTTACCGGAAGTGGCTTTTTGCACGCTCTAGCGCGAGACCAGGAGTTTACATTGTCAACACTGCGTAATAATTAAGTAATTAAACTAAGATTAGATAAAATGCAAAAATGGTTTGAGGTGCACCTGGATGAAAATTAAAAAGTAGCTCTACTTATATAAATCACGAGAGAAAGTGCAAACAATAGAAATGTGGGCAATTGTTTTATTCTATCTAGTTCAACCTTAAGCACTCCTGCCAAAAATGAAGATGGCTGACTATCAATGTTAAATCTCTTTAAAGAAATTCAGGGGCAGATAATAGTATGTAAAATGTTATTGCATAATGCAAAATATAAACCGTAAACTGTGGATTAATTCTTTCTTTTGATTAAAAATAAATACAAAGACAAAAACGCACATATAATTTAATAAAGCTCAAAAATCACATTCCACAAAAGTCTGACATAGAGTTTAAAAGGTTAACAGTTATGATTTTGCTTGATATTTGTTAATTAATACAAATGTACCTTTAATGTTCAAATCGTGAGATTAATTAAGTATAATGCCAGGTTGGCAGTATTTCAGCCATATGTTAAACTGGTTTGATAGAATAAGTCAAAATTCTGTATGGAATAGAAAAATTGAGGTTTCTTAAAAGGAAGAATTGTAAGTGTTTATAAATGCAGAAAAGCTAGTGTGCATACACTGCCTTATCACTGTCAATTTGGGTATAATATCCAACTGCCATATTGAAAAAAAACAAGTGTGGAATTGGCAAATAACCCCTACACTTGGCTTGCTTCAATTTGATATAATGCCATATCACTCAACTTCTTGGCTGTTTTAATCCCTTTTAGATACATCATCAGCCACAAATATTTACAATATCCCCCTAGAAACCCCAAAAATTTTCAAAATGCTCCACTGAATACTTGTCAAATGAAAAAAAGAATAAAAGGTCTACTTTGGATGAAATTATAGTACATGTACGTGTATGATATTTTGCCACGAAGGTTGTCGCGGAACCACCGTGGTCGTCCACCAATTCCACCACGGAAGATCTGGACATCCACCACGATTCACGCGATGGTCGTGGTTCGCGGCGGATGGTCGTCACGAAAAGGAAAATTAGGGATTAAGTTAAATTTTCCACTGTGGAAAATAAAAAATCCGCGATGTGCCCTCTGTAAGTGCATTCTGTGGATTGGAAAGCAATAACAATCAGAACTCCCAGGATTTTACATGACTTGTATCAAGAACCTAGGGAAGTACCATGCAGTTTAATATCCCACATGTAATTTTATTGTATGGCAGTTGTATAATATACCCAAATCAATTGTTATAAGGCCCTTTGTGAGCACAAGTTATCTTTATGGTTGCACATTGGCAGGTGATAAGAATTTCATAAAATTCCTCAGTTTGTTTACGTTTATGTTGAAATGCAAAGAATCTTTGGGTCAATGGGTTAAAAATTTTAGTTTTTTGAAATCATAAACCTAGAGGAATTTGAAAATCCGCCAAAGAAATGAATGATGCATTTAAATCCCCACATCCAAGATGACCTCTCTCACTGATAGTACTCAGGTTTGATATAAGTCACAATATATGTGTAATTCAACATCTAAAATGTAGCAATGATTAAAAAAAACTATTAGCAAAGAATAGGTTTTAATTCTGACTGATATTTTCATAATTTGCCAAGTGTTTGTTGTTACTGTAAACTTCAAATGAATTTAACAGGTTACAATACGGTTGTTTTGAATCATTTCTATTCCATCAACATTTTTGAATTTTCGTCTCCCAGACCACATGACTTTGCTGGAATGGTTTTGTGCCATGAACGCCATATTTTGGAGATCAAATATAACTTCAAAACATTGTTTTAAATTTTTAATGTTCATATTTAAAAAGTTTTTTTTTTTCATGAAAAGAGCCACAACAATATCATTAAATATTATGACTCCAATCTCCAAGGAAAATCATGATTTTTATAAAAATGCCATGTGAGCTTTTCTCATCACTTTGCGTCTGTCGTCGTCGTCATCGTCATTGTTGTATGTCGTCGTAAACTTTTTACATTTTCATT
>JAULBM010326586.1:0-13242 GCA_032357055.1 Geukensia granosissima | reverse complement strand
GATTCTCCCCTGTAGATGGCAGCTATGTTTTATGTGCTGATCAAAATCAGGAGTGTAAAGACTTTGGCATGTTTACTATTGGGGATACAATTTTTCTAGCTGGGGGGATAAATAAAGACGGTACAAGTAGTGACATTATAAGAACATTCTGTGCCACTTCCAGTTCCTGGTACGACCACCCAGAAAAACTACCAAAGCCAATGCCAATCTGCGGAACATGCGAAGTGAAAATTCCGAACAGTAGCGGATTTATTGTTCCTTTTTATGAAACAAATGTTTTCGAAAAAAGATAGCACTGTGTAAATAAAGGATATATAACTAATTCGGTAAATTATTACAATAACAAGGTAATTTGAATTTGAATCGAACTATAATTTGAAATATGCTTTGGCCAGCTTTTAGGTATGTTCAGGACAAAAAATTGCCTTCCCAAGAACGTCCTTGCTGTATGTCTTATGCATTTATGTCAGAATGGTATATGATTTTCTTTTTTCTTTTTTTTTGTTGATCGTTTTTTTTTTCGCTGTTTTTATCATTGGGTCGTTATATGATTGCAAAAGTGTAGTCTTTTCATCAATACCCTTGTTCCGATATGAAACCTTAAACTTGAAACATGTGTTTGATCTAAGATAAACTACCCCTTAATTTAACTTGACTTTAGATTCCGTAAAAATATACTAGTTAAATGAGAAAAACCCTTATTTTTTATTTTTGCATAAATGCGGAATTTCTTGGCAAAACAAAAAAAAAACATATTTTAAAAATATACATTATGAAAGTGAAGTTGCTTTTTTGGTGGTCCTATATAAGATATAGAAAATAAATTTCATGAATTTCACCGTTATTGCTTTACTGAGATACAGTCTTTAAAGGCGAAAAACTTACAGAATATACAAATTATGCTTGCAATCTTGGTATATTCAAATTGTGAATATTTCATTGGTGCTTTGATGACAAACCTGGCCGCAGGTGACCACTGAAATATGAGATCATTACAAGCAGTTTCTTGTCGTCATGACATATATAAATACAAATATTACTAGTAAAGAGTAGCTGCCAAACTCTGATTCATGGTATGTAGACCCAGATTATGGCGCTAAAAATAAGTAATATTTAAAAATCGTATCTTTTCTATCAAAATTGTGGAAGAGTTCCGAATTGACTTTGCGTTACTCCTCTCTGTGGACGTTTTACCTCTCTATCTCCGATCTGACCTTATTTAACCACTGACCTAGTTTTAATAATAAGTTTTTGTGTGAGTGTATTGTGTTGTATTGTTGGTCCTATGTTCTGTTTTGACAATGCTGTATTGATTTATACACATGCAACTCCTTTGCAACGTCTAAAATCCTGACTATGAAAAACAAATAAAATATGAAAAAAACTCCTTTTGGATTACTTAATTCTAATATGCCAAATTTATAAATATTTTTTAAAAATGTTTAATAATTTAAAAGCTATTAAAAATTATATAACGGAAAGGCACGTTTAAAATGTTTTCGAAAACTTTGCATAATATATACAATTAGATAGGTAAAAATAGAATTTGATCGGTTTTGGCAAGTTCTCAAGGTTAATTCATAAGATAGAATGTAATGTAGTCAAAGGTATAATTACTTTATGTTTATATTTTTGTCATTCAATATAAAAAACGAGAATAATATCATATAAGATTCGACGATAACAAAGCGGGAGGATAGTCTCGAATTACGGACAAGAACATGGCCAAAAGCATTATTACAAAACATCACACATAAAACTAAAGCTTGAGTCAGGGACGTACAATTCGATGGATAGGTAACTTGCAAATTCTCGTTGAAATCTAGAGAAGCATGAGAATTGAGAGAAATTACATTACAATTTTCAAAACCATTTCTGCATCAATTATTCGACAAACCTTTTTGAAACTTGTAATATACTTACAAAATACAGTTATAATTGTAAAATATGAAAATCATGACGAATAAGTAATTAGTAGATCACCAACCAGTGAAAAAAGCCTTTAGGTTACATGATGGTATACTAAAATCTCGCTTCCATTACTGTTTAATATTAATATAAGCTAGTTGTCTGTTTCAAACAGATAAAAATGCGAATCGAAAGCAAAAAAAAAAATGCTGAGTCTATTAATGTACATGCAAATATTATCATGTTATGAGATAATGTTAAAAAATGTCTATTTGACTGAAAATATTTTTGAGCTTACAAGTCTTAATTCTCTACATATTTACAACATTTAACCAAGACTGTTTAAGAGTTACCAATCCCTCTATTATATACACCCCTGCTTGAGTCTAATAAAAATTTGTCTGAAGATGTTATTTACATAATGTTTGATTTCTTGATTGACATTATTTTGTTATATTTGACGGACGTGTGATTCGACAGACTGTCGACATTCCAATGGGAACCAACTGTGAACCCTTCTTGTTGATTTTTTCCTTTATTGATATAAAGCTGAATTCATACAACGCAATCTGCAGAGAAAAGAGAAACAGTTAAACCTTTTGGTTTCAGGTTCCACTAAATAGATGATGTTCTTTCACTGGATGATTTTAATGTGGTGACTATGTAAGGCTCATCTATCCCATTCAACTTCAAATCAAAGACACTAAAGGTTTGACTCATATGTAGACGTAAACATACAGAATTTGCAGAAGCGCCGGGTAAGAACAAAACCTTACGACAAGAGAAACAAATCTGATTTTCCGTTAAAAAATTTTCGGCCATGGGTAGCAACATTCCACTGGCACCTTCATATAAAGCTGAATTAATATAAAGCAATCTGCAGGGAAAAGAGAAACAGTTAGACCTTTCGGTTTCAGGTTCCAATAAATAGATGATGTTCTTTCACTAAATGATTTTAATGTGGTGACTATGTAGGCCACATCTATCCCATTCAACTTTAAATCACTACAGGTCTGACTCATATGTAGATGAAAACATACAGAATTTGCAGAAAGGCCGGGTAAGAACAAAACCTTACCACAAAAGATACAAATTTGATTTTCCATCGAAAAACTTTCGTTCATGGGTAGCAACAATCCACCGGCATCTTCATATTGGGTGTATATATTTCATTGATACGCTACTCCAGGGCTTGTGCTTCGTATCATGATTTTATTAATAGAGGGTTGCTGCTGATAAGAAAGCAGTTGAACCAAGGTTTCTCTGGGAAAGATTAAAGTCATCACTTTGAAATTTGATTAATTGCCATCACGATTGGTCGACCGGAAGTAAATATGAATTTCACAAATGTCAAAGGATATTTCCTCACTGACATGACTAGAAATATGTTCCTATACCGTTTGTGACTAACATCGATTATGTTTAAACACCAGCTTTGACAACTGAGTAACAGGACGGGCTAAAGTAGTGTAGCAGGAGTTGCTTAACCTTTCATTGCACCTCAACTCATCTAGTTTTTGTAATGTTCATGTTACTCTTGCTTTAGGTTTTAGTGTAGTGTTGTAGTGTTGTATTATGTTTGTCTTTCGATTAAATACTATGGACCATGGTCTTTCTACTCCTTTGGTATCTCCGGAAATGATAGTTGGTCCACGTGCTCTGGAAGAGTATACCACCTCTGCTGCACAAGGGACACCCGTCGTGTTCTTTTGTCATCAAAGGTAATCCCAATAAACAGTAGTCATATAGGAAATAGGAAAGGCCTCACATGATAAGGGAAAATATTGAAAAATATTGATTTTAAAAAAAATCCCGCACATTTCTTTTTTAACTTATGCAAAATATACATATAATTCCATGAGTACAAGCTAGAACATGGAACTAACAATAATTATCAACAATTAGAAAAGCATTTTAATATCAATTATTTGCTACTTGTTTTTTATTGATTTATAATCACTGCTTATGTAGCCTGGGTGACCCATGACCTTGTTTTGAAATTTGGCGGCTAACTCGAAATCAAGACCTTGGGGAAATGGTGAATTTCAAAGCGAGTCTGTATTTGAAAATTTGTCGGTATCAATTTTAATTTGATAGTTGCAAATTTCCGATTACAGGCACCACTAACGCATCGCCAGTGAACTTAATTTGCGAAGATCAAATCAATTGATGCCGGTAAATCTTCAAATACAATACTGTTAAGTCCTAAATACACTCGAAACTAAAGGTTGTGCAGTACAGATGCTATAAAAACAATGGTTCAGCTCAGCTCTTCCGGTTCATAGATTCTTCTCGAATGGTATTCATGTACTATATGCTAAATGTGACCACCCATATTAATTCTGAAAAAGACAGGTATTTTTTCTTAATATTGCATTTAAAAGACTGAACATTAAACATTTTTATTGAATTTGAATGATATTCTACTTGATTTGCATTATTTATTTTACAAAATTATATTTTATAAAAAATATACTCTTTTTGCATATTGAATGTCAATAAAAGAATTGTGGCAAGGTGTAGTGCAATTAAATTTCTAATCCTGTCTGGTTTTTAAAATGTTTGAAATGTCATACACAATTTCTTTCCCTTTAAATCTCGTTGGTTATCATGTAATGTTTTGTTCATTTAAATACATTTTTGTAAACAAATTGACTCATTTATGACAATCAGTGTCATATACTAATAAACTGATATATTTAGATCCTTCCAGATTGTAAGGTCACTTTCTATAATTAGAGAAAAAAAATCAGTTTTTTTTTTATAGAAAAGAAATCGGTTAACACTATTTGCGCATCTGTTCCTTTTAAATACGGAAGTCATTATAACTATTTATATATAAACAGCTGACCTCGACTTCGTTTTCATTGGATTTGTTTTCCTGAAGCTAAGTTCTTAGTAGTGTATTATGTGCGTCTTGTTTCGCCTTTATTTCGTTTTGTTGGCCATGAACTTGTCGGCTTCTGATATAATAAATAAGTATAATCGAATTGTTTTTATTTGTACATTTCTTAAGTTGAATCTTTTGCACACCTTATACTTTTAGTTAGTAGTTTACATCAAAGCAAACTCGTTTAAACACTTAATTTTAAATAGATTAACTCGAAAAAGCAAGCAGTTACCTATCACCAGTACCATTAGAACCAGAAAATAGGAAGTTCGAGGTCTAAAAACAATACAAAATAAGTTACGAAATAAAAACAAATCGAAATAGGAAGTCAAATCCAGCGGCAGGGACAACTTCTATGTGCTACACATTTTGCAGTCTTTCCGAATTTTCAGTGGTTTAGAACTTAAAAAAAAATACAGCAAAGTATGTTGCAAATGACTCAGTAGTTTCAGACAAGGAAATTTTAAATTGAATTTCCCATAGGGTCCTTTGTTAAAACAAAGATGGCTGTGAAGGCCATCTTCGTTGGTGTTCGGAAATTGCATCACAATTAGTCATTAGTACAAGTCAAAAGTGCATTAAATGTCCTTTTATAAAGTGAGGTACCCTATTCCTCATTTTAAGCACTCCCTCACCTTAATTTTCTTTGATATCTTTCAGTACACCCTCAATGTTCGGCATTTTCAATGCTTAACAAGATCAAACAACAGAAAATTCTTGAGAAAACGGCACTTTGATATATAAAAAAACAATTAATGTAAGGGAGGGAAACTAATTTCAGGTTATTCTGAACTACAGAAACATGCAATATTTCTAATTTGGACTTAATAGAATTACGGATTTTGTCGATTGTGAAATATGCCTCACACTTGAATTTTTGAAGCACCTAGGACCCTAGGCACTTAATACTTATATTACACAAGATGTTTACTTAGATATTTCCATTAATTAAAAATATTTACCTTTTCCTTAATGTCTTCTCTCCACTCCATGCAGAAGTGGAAACAATACATGGCCTGATGAATATGGCAGACAGAAAACCTTTCTATATAAATCTGATTTTTCCAGCAATTTCTTTGTAAATCTTGTTCTTCTACTTATACTGACAATGTTTAATGTTTTTGATGGACATGGCTGCTCGAAGAAATTTTCTGCATCTCTTTGTCGGATTATTCTACATGCCAGTTTCCCATCGGATTTGTTTTCTTCAATGAATGCAAAGTCGTCATTGTGCAATAAAAAACAGTTATCTTTATGACGAGAGGAAATAAATGCTATTCCATGTTTTTGTTGGCAGATTTCACCTTTTGACCAAATTTTTCAACTTATGTCAACCTTTTACTAATTTGTACCAATTGATTTTTCGCATTTCTAACCAAACGTTTAATTCCTTGCAAATAGTTCTCATATGGAAATGCTGATATTTTATTCAATGAGCATTGAAAGTTTTCAACATCATCTGTGATATTTAGTAAATTGTGGACATTGTACGAAACAAAAATATCCGTGTAGACATCTTTAGAATTACGGACAAAATATCTAAGAAGCTGTTGTGCATAGTTCAAGTAGGCATTTCTGTTTTCATCTTTTGACTCCAGCAAAATTGAAATGGTAACACTAAGAGTTAGAAAATGTTCGTAAAGCTTGCATGAAACCACCTTTTTTTAAAACAACAGGACCACTGTACAAAAGAAACTGTCTAAACTATGTTGCCTTCCATCTTTCAAGTTCAAATAGTGACCTTGGTTGTCTTGCAAATTCTGACGGAAATTTGCTATTTAGAGAAAAATAAATTAGATATTTCTGACAACTGTCCAGCAGAAAATCTACACTCTTTTGGACCATTCTTAAGGAGGCAAAGTATGCACTTGACCACAACTAGACCAACAAGGTGCATGTAATCTAAAGAAAACCCCTCTATACAATTTATGTTTACATTTAGAGGTGTTCTGGTAAGCTGATGATCTTCATATTTCTCGCTCATGAAATCTTGATGAGTACGTCTACAGTGATCTTGTTCTGAATCTAAAATGACTCTGTTACTTTTGTAATATGCTTTTATAGTACATCTTTCACAAGAGTAATAACCTGTATGATTTTTTATGCATTTCAAGAAACATCTTGCTGGTGCATCACAAATAAATCATTTACAGACTATGTTCATATTTTTTTGTTTCATACATAAACCCATTTTGCTCAAGACTTAATAATTCATCTAGAAAATCATCCAAAAATTCTAAAATTGAGGTAGGTTCTGTATTAACATAAAACAATGCCACCAAAAAGGGTGAAAATGTGCCAAAGATGCATAATATTGGCCAAAACTGGGTCCCTGATGATTTAAAAATTGGGACCCCATCTATATTTACAAACATTTCAATCGTATTGGATATCTCAATAGATAGAGGATTATGGTCTAAAATTTTTGTTATTCCATTTTCAATGCCATAGTATCTGTACTTTCCACCACATTTTCCAATGAATCAACTACTTTTGGTGTTTGTAACAAAATTCTTGAGTCACTTGAAGGGTTATGACCATATTTCTCAGAAATTTAAGAAGGCGATTAATTACATTTCTTGGCAACTGGAATTCAGTGCACCAAGCTGCAAAATCTATTGAAAGACTGTTTTCCTCCATTTCCTCTTCTGAATTTCTTGCTAGAGTTTCTACCTCAGGTTCAGAATCTGAAGACAATTCTACATCTAAATAATCTGCATCATTGTTATCATCAAAAAGGTCTGCATCATGACTCTCTATATTCAAATTCTCATCACTGGAGATATTATTTTGAAGAGTTTCCTAGAAGGTCAAGTTCTATTTCATGGCTGACTTCATCATCACTGTTTCTCTCGTGGAGAATAGATATAGCATCTGCCTGTGAATGTCTGTATTTTTCCAATATGCCATACTTGACCTAAAAGTCAATTTTAAAACAAATTAAATAAAACTTCATGCATCATGCATTCATGCTATTTTTTTATGATTTTGAAAATGATTCTCTCATATCACATTCTTAAGTCTTGTACTTCTTTTTGTGGTCAGTACAGACATGTTACATGTAAATCATGAAGGACTTAGTTTGCTAAAGACCGTACGTCGCCCCAAAAATCAAGGCTTTCAGATCAATTTGAAAGATGCATCGCAAGCACAGCTATAGAACTGCAGCAGATTGACATGTGAAATAAGAACACATGAACAACTTGGTACGTATGATCATTTTGTTGGACAAAGCGTAGGGTCCGACTACAGCACACTGACATGAGAAAGTGAACAAATGAACATTTTATAAAGTGTGGACACAGTATTTCGTTGGACATATTCTGGTGCTGGACACAGTAACATGCACTGGATCAATGATCATATTGACCCCCATTTTCCCTGAAACTGGCCTTACTTTTGTTGTATTGTTCATAAGGAATGGTTTGGGAAAAAACCATCAAAATTGGATGGAAAAAAGAACAGTTTTATAAATTAATTTGCGCATCTGCTACTATTAAATACGGAAGTTATTATAACTATTTATAATGGAACAGCTGACCTCGACTTCGTTTTCATTGGATTTGTTTTCCTGAAGCTAAGGTCTTAGTAGTGTATAATGTGTGTCTTGTTTCGCCTTTATTTCGTTTGTTGGCCCTGACCTTGTCGGTTTCTGATATAATAAATTAGCATAATCGAATTGTTTTTATTTGTACATTTCTTAAGTTGAATCTTTTGCACACCTTATACTTGTGGTAAGTAGTTTACATCAAATCTCGTTAGTTATAATGTAATGTTTTGTTCATTTAAATGCACTTTTGTAAACAAAATTTATAACAATCAGTGTCATATACTGATATATTGATAGATCCTTCCAGATTGTAAGGTCACGTTCTATAATAAGAGAAAACAAATCAGTTTTTTATTTATAGAAAAGAAATCGGTTAACACAATTTACGCATATGCTACTAGTTAATACGGAAGTTATTGCTAGAAACTAATTATAATTGAACAGCTAACCTCGCGGCCGTTTTCGTTGAATTTGTTTTCCTCAAGCTAAGTTTTTTAGTGGTGTATTCAGTGGGTCTTGTTTCGCCTTAGTTTCGTTTTGTTGGCCATGGCCTTTTCGGCTTTTGATATAACAAATCAGTATTATCAAATTGTTTTTATTTGTACATTTCTTAGTTGAATCTTTTGCACATCTTATAGTTTTGGTTAGTAGTTGACATCAAAACAAACTCGTTTAAACACTTGCTTTTGAATTAAATACATGAAATAGATTAACTCGAAAATGCAAGCAGTTACCTCTCACCAGTACCATTAAAACCAGAAAATAGTAAGTTCGAGGTCTAAAAACATAAACAAGAAGTAACAAAATAAAAACAAATCGAAATAAGAAGCCAAATCCAGCGTCAAGGACAACTTCTGTGTGCTATACATTTCGCAGCCTTTCCAAATTTTCAGTGATTTAGACTTTTAAATAAATATAGCGAAGTATCTTGCAATTGACTCAGTAGATTCAGACAAAGAAATTTTAAATTGAATTTCCGATAGGGTCTTATGTTAAACTTAAGATGGCTATGAAGGTCATCTTTGTTGGTGGAATGCCGGACACAATTTTGGTAGAAGACCATATAAGGGTCATTGGTTGAAATTAGCTTAGATGGTTTAGACAAGAAGATTTTGAACTTAAATTTCCAAATAGATTCTTTGAATTATTTTTCAAGCTATATTAGAGTCAGAGTTGATATTTTTTTTACTTCCTTGGTGTACAATAATTGTCTTGGTGGCTCCGAGAGGTGATCCTTTACTTGTAAAATACCATTTCCTTAAGAAGGTTATTTTTCCTTCTCATTGGGCAAGAGCAGTTTCGATCATGTCGTGCGAACACATAGTTTTTGTTCTTGCAGATAAAAAATACACCCCTTAAATCTGTTATTTACTAGTTGTAAAGAAGGGGTTTAAAGTAGCAATTGTGGCTGAGGATAATGAGGTCACGTGGATGTGACATGACAGGAACAGAAAATGGTCCACTAAGTCATAGGAAGTATTGGAACCGAAAATATCAACGGCTAAACTGGTAAACAACTATCAATTTTAAGTCCAATCTACAAATTTTTACCTTGAACTAAACTATGTTCACTCGCTTATCTCTCAAAGATTTAAGTCCAGTGAAGAATTACCATGTGAGAAGTGAATAGTCCAAATAGGCAAAACAAATCAAATTTGAAACAAACTAAAAGATAATACGTAAACAAAAGGAACAAAGGCTTGGAATCCAAGAACTCCTTTACAAAACAGGAGTGTGATAAGGTGCTCATGAAGGGTTCAAATAAGACATCAGGGGGCATGTAAAAAAATTTATAGCAAACATTTATTTATGAAAATATTCTTGCATTCATAAAAGCATAATTAAAAACAAATTCTGCCTGATGATATAATGTGGCTGACCAATCAAACCTAATATTTAATACCTGCTCCTAAAAAGAATTTAAAAATATCCTAGATCTCAACGGAAATCGACCGAGAGCACAATGATAAAACTTAAAAATAGCAATAGTTAAACCTTCACATAACTTCACATAAAAATGACCGAAGAACATAAACTCTTTCAAATTGAGATTCTCTAGAAGGATTCGCAGTCAATAATAAAACATTTATTCTTAATTTAAAGGCAAAATAATTAAGCTTTGAGCAAATCGAACGGCTCCAAAGGAACGCACTGAAAGAAACGTAGACATTATTTTTAAAGTTCTATAAAATTGAGACAAATTATTTAAACGGCATAAGTATGTTGAAAAAAAAATCAAGAAAGAAGCAGTCCCTAATCAGGATATTTAACAAAACAAGCTTAAAAATGCAAAGAAGGGGAGATACATCTCCCAGTCCCTTTAAAATATACCGAACCAAATTGTTTCCAAAGAACTTTGGCTATTTACTTCTGATGTGTGTCATATACACTACAATTACTTTGTTATTAATTTAATCTACATGATCTACTTCAGTAGACAGTTATGTGATCGAATTATGCAATGTGTACTTATTATCATTGTTTTTAAATCATATTCGGTTAATTTAAACATCCAATGAGGTTAAGATAAGAGTCATTTAAAATGAATTGCTGAAACGAATCGATAATATATATGTGACAGGTAGATTTTCAAAAAACACCTTCAATGTTATCTTTCAAAAGATCCTATAAGTTACAAATTATATCGATTCTGTTTTTCCATGTTGTTGAAATCACACGAAAATAAAACTATTCTTTGAAAAGAAATATTGTCTTCTTCTTAAAACGTCCGTATTACAACAACTCATGACAATGTATTGAAAGGTGAAATCTATTGAAGATTTGAAATTTGGAGTAAGGTAGTTAGGATAGGAGACGGGTGCCATGATCACATTTAAAGCCGCTAAGCTCTTCGCCTTAGAGGTGTTGTTAACAGCAAATAATTCGTATGCAATCATCGATTACGGTCAGAAAGGAACATACGAAAATGGATTTTCCCTCCTTTTTGGTACTGAATCAAAACAATTTCATTAAAACAATATGCATATGGCTTCCTATCTATAAATGAAATTCGAATTGATTTACATTTTTCTATAAGCGTCAATTCAATATGCTTTTAAGAAATTTTCGGAGTAAAATATGTTGTCGAGACAAAATATATTTTTTATGAATGTCGCATAATATATACTTATTATGAATTATTGACACGATGGAAGTAGGTCTTCTCATATATCTCGTATAAAACGACGTTCCTCTAAAACCAGTCACACTGTCAAATTACACATGATTTTAACACAGAGAAATTCCAATTGCTGCCCTGTGTACTTGGTTTATCACTTCTCAATGTAAAAAATACTTTGTATGCTGTTTCTTTGTAAAGACAAAATTGAAATTTGAACAGTTTTTACATACGGCATTTTATTATGTCAATAAGATCTGTTAATAAGTTGAAATATGTTTCATATGCTAACAACAAATAAATAGGTCTTAATAAGTAGGAGGTACAGACCTGCCACAAAATATGCCCAGATGGTTTAATCTGTTTTCTAAGGTTTTACTCCTTAGCAAAGGGTCTTTTTGATGTATATAAAACGCTATTATATTGGTCGATTTTTCAGACGAAAAATATGACTGAACCTGATGTTCTATGAGAAAGCCAAAGAAAATCGAGTAGTCAAAGAACATGAACAACAGAACGGGAAACGTGAAAAAACAGTAAGCTATAGAACAAGATCAAGACGAACATTCCATAAAGAAAAAAAGAAAACGAAGTATCGGAAGACAGCCCACACATTTCCCATTAACTAAGACAATAATGTGCTAAGAAACAAAAGAAACAGGTACAACATTTTGAAGTTTCAAAATTTTTTTTTTGTTATTGCACGGATATCCCTGAATAATGTCCAGTGTAAAATATTATATTCCTCAAGCTTGCGAGTGCAATCAGTTATCTTAATGGGACCTTATTCATCGACATTCTTGCAATAATCCTAGATGAATACCCTTTTCTTTTAAATCTCACGTTTACTCAAATGAACTTAACGGTTATTTTGAGCAGCGCCGACGACATCGTCAGAAATCACAACGATAACTTAGACGATTGTTCTGAAATATACGATTACGTCCTCTTTAAGAAACATTCTACGCATTTTAGTATAAAGTTTAGATACCTAAATATAATATATCGGTATTCCAGTTTGAACAGATATATATATAAAATAGAAAATACCCTTAAACGTCATGGAAATTACCGCTGACTTACCTTCGATATCCATTTATAAATATACTTCTTTTCATATTAAAAAACTTGATTTTCCAAAATTCAATTATTCATTTTATACATAAATTTTACTTTATATGTCGTGTAATAGTACGCGAGTACCGCATATATTTAGTCTTTTTTTAATAAGCTGTCTCAAAAATGAGAAACTCAACACCCAGATTACCAAATCAAAAGAGATCAAACTGCAATATTTTCGGGTTTAAATGCTTTATGTATCGATTAATTAAAGTCTGAGGATACAAATTATTTCCAGTTAGTCTTTCCAAATAATTTTATCGTCATCTTGCAAAAAAAATCGAAATTAATTCTCCTTTCAATGATAACTCTGTGAATGCACTCTACTTGGCTTTGATTATAACGAATTTTAAAATTTAACTTGGGCTCTGGTCATTTAAGGAAATTCTTCTGAAACTGTCACTATGTGATGTACTACTGTTTGTTTCTAACCATGCATACAACCAAAAAAAGGTTATTAGCGCATGAACATCCATTGGATTAATTTGCTATAAAAGTGCTATTGGACTTCCTGTGTCTAATCCCACTTTTGAGAGATAAATCCTTGAAATCCTTGAAATGTACATAAAGCATAACAAAATTCAATATTGGTATTTTTTTATCTCTTTAATAAACTGAACGAAAATTATAATTTTGCATAAAAATAATTTTCGTTTG